>JAYMTH010001007.1:0-16711 GCA_036897465.1 Pelargonium australe | reverse complement strand
ATAAAGAAAAATATCATTACACCAACCTAATAATAGTGAGGGTAGCTTGTATCCCAAGAATGAAATTCTCAACCAAATTACACCTAACCAACAATAAGGTAACAAGAATAAACATTAAATTTGGCATGATCTAATATAAGAATATGCTACTTTATATTAAATTATATTCATATTAATTTATTAGCGATACTTTTGTGAGCGTTAGAAATAAAAATAAAATAAAGTATTATGTTTATTCAATTTTTTATAATTCTCGTTTGAAATTAAATATTCTTTACCTACTTTCAAAAAAAAAAAAAATTTATTTACCTAAATTTTATTGCATGTATTCGCATGTTGACGAATGAAGTTATAAACTAATTCACTTTCAACTCATTCTTTTTTAAATTAATAATAGATTATCATATTCAAAGGTTAATGTTGTTTTAATTTGTTAAAAAATATCGCGACTTAATGTGATAAGTTATTGCTTTGGAGCAACATATTTTTACTTGTAAGAGTTATTTGCAAGATTCACGTATCAAGAGACTCTGCAATTGGTTAATTATATAGAATATCAATACAACCCTACAAGTATATGATTATACAAAGCCCCATGTACAAAACCGAACAATATAAATAAGAAATACGTCAAAAAAATATATATACATAAGAGATAACTGACATAGAACACTCTCTCTTACTATCTACTCTTCCGCTTCAATAAAATATGATTCAACGTCCAAACTCGGTAAACGATTGTAGGTTGTAACTATAACAATTCACTAACTTATGAACATGTAAGTACAAGAGTTGCCTTCTTGCTGATCGAGTATATGCAATAAGATTGTAGAAATTTACGATCACATTACTTAGAAGATAAATACGAATCCTCTTATATTCGACAAAAAAAAAGTCATATAATGACAATTAAATAATGCATATATAGTAGAGTCCAAGCTTCATAAAATAATAACAGGACCAGTAACTAAACCCCCAAGAAATATGCTACTAATAATACAAATAAAACAATAGGACCACTAGACCACTCAAAAACACCAAAACTTATCCGAACCACGGTTCAGTACCTGGCGGGAATTTAACTGTCACTCCTCCGAACCGGATCACCAGAATTATAACAAAAGACAAACTGAAACACTAGCAGCAACGGTTAAAAATCCGGAAGGCGAAAAAAACCCAATCCTCTCCTTCTTTGTCCTCATTTCTCTCGTCTCCGAAAGAATGTTATTGAAGCTTCTGCTTCTCTCACTCCAGCAATGGCTTCCTTGCAAGAACTGCTCTCCAAGGAAGGATTCGATGATATCAAGAAACCCAAAACCCGAAACAAGAGACTGATCAAGCCCCGAGACAGGCTCGCGCCGGACGATTCCATAGCGCTCCCCATCTACATCTGCCATGATCGGAGGAGCTTAGATTCCTCCGGGAAGAGGGCCTCCGGCGCTCGAGCTGGGTCCTCGGCTCTCTCTTCCAAAAGGGTCGGCTCCGGTTCGGAGAGATCGAACTCGATTTCTCAGTCAATTAGGGGAGACGAGCCGGCGATCGACGAAATCGCAATCCGAGCAGTGGTTTCGATTCTCAGCGGGTACATTGGGAGGTACTTGACAGACGAGGAATTCCGAGAAATTGTTCGGGAAAAGTACAATTCTTGTTTGGCCAAGGGTTTGGATAGCAGTAATCGAGTTTTGCAGAACATGGAATTGGGGATTCGGAGCATTGAGAAGCTGGTGGTGGATCCAGGGACCACGAGGAAGGAGCTGAGGTTGAAGACGCTTCGCAATTCTATTGAATTACTGACCATTGTTGCTTCCCTGAACTCGAAAAAGTCTAGAAATGGCTCCACTTGTGGCACACCCAATTGCCATCTCTCTGCTTGTGCTCAGCTCTACTTGTCGATTGTGTATAAGCTCGAGAAGAATGATCGGATATCGGCGAGGCATTTGCTTCAGGTGTTCTGTGATGCTCCGTTTCTGGCTCGAACCCATCTGCTGCCTGAGCTCTGGGAGCATTTGTTTCTTCCCCACCTTCTTCATCTGAAGGTGTGGTACACTAAGGAACTCGAGACTCTTCTCAGCTCCGGCTATGGCGAGAAGGACAGGGAGAAGCAGATGAAGGTCCTGAGCAGATTGTACAATGAGCATTTGGATTTGGGAACTACCCAGTTTGCTCTTTACTACAAGGATTGGCTCAAAGTTGGAGCCAAAGCACCTGCTATTCCTAATGTGCCTTTGCCATCAAGACCTAGCTTCGGAGCCTCGAGGAGGAGATCATCTGATTCTTATGCTTCTAATTCCTCCATTAATAGGAATTTGTGAGTTGTGTTTTTGATTTTATTTTATTCCTGTCATCAATTCTTTGTTTTTCGGGTCATGTCGGCAAAGTGTTTGATGTTATGCCTGTTAGGTACAGTCCATGTTGATTTGTGTGCTTTTGGTTAATAATTGCCTCCATCACATCAGGTATCGAGCTGTCTTCGGTCCCACTTCTGAGCGGCACTCTATGGACCTCGACAGCCAGAATGGTGCTTCAGTTGGTACTTGGGGTTTGGAGGAAGAAGAAAAGGTCTCTTTAGATGAAAATAGCTACAAAGTTTGTAATTATGCCCATGTGAGTAACTCTGTCTCCATCCAGAAACTGCACTCTTTTTTTTACAGCTTTGCATAAAATGGGACTGTTTCATTGATGTTTGTGATTCATTTATTGACTTTGAAGGAAAAACAGGGCTCTCATAGGAGATCATCGAGCCAAAGTTACAGCAAGCCACAGGCTGGGTTGTGGCCTGAGACACAGAAGTCAAGCTATCTTCGGTTCTTTGGCTGCCAGGGTGTCCCGACAGAATGCTTGGTCGATGGTAGTTCAACTAGAAGAGAAGATGTTGACCGCCTTTTTACTAGTGATGTAAGTAGAGCGATTACTACTCTTTGCTCCTCGGAGATTCTAAGTGACTGTGAATCAGCGATTCGTGTGATCACGAGAGCTTGGTTGGATCACTCACATGGTGATCCCATGATTGAAAGTGCATTACTGAAAGCTTCTGTAATTGAGGGGATGCTTGAGGTTTTGTTTGCCTCCAATAACGATGAGATTTTAGAATTAGTAATATCAATTTTAGCAGAATTCGTAAAAAGGAAAGAAGTGAATAAACAGATAATATTGAATTCAGATCCTCAACTTGAGATCTTCATAAGACTTCTAAAAAGTAGTAGTCTGTTTTTAAAAGCTGCTGTTTTGCTTCACCTATTGAAGCCTAAGGCGAAGCAAATGATCTCTATTGAGTGGGTACCACTAATCCTTCGAGTTCTAGAGTTTGGGGACCAGCTGCAGACTTTATTCACTGTAAGGTGCAGCCCTCAAGAGGCGGCACTGTACTTCCTAGACCAACTTCTAACTGGATTTGATGAGGATAGGAATTTAGAAAACGCTAGACAAGTTGTTTCGGTTGGGGGTTTGAATTTGCTGGTGAAAAGAATTGAGGTCGGAAATACGCAAGAGAGGAACACTGCTGCTTTGATCATTTCCTGCTGTATAAGAGCTGATGGGAGCTGTCGAAACTACTTAGCAGACAATTTGAACAAGGCTTCTATTCTGGAACTTATTGTTCTGCAGATGCAGACGAGTACTTCCAATAAGAGTGCTTTCTCATTACTAACGGAGTTAATGTGCCTTAATCGGTAAGTGAGCACTTATTTTCCTTCTTACATTTCTTGTTCACTTTAAAGTTAAATGTGTTTCCTGATAATCCAAGGGGAACTTGCCAGGAGATCACAGATCACCAAATTCTTATACGGACTGAAAAACTCATGGGATGGTGTGAATATCATGCAAATCTTGTTTACTTATATCCAGAAAGCTATACCAGAAGAACGTCCATTGGTCGCATCAATTTTATTACAGCTTGATCTTCTGGTAAGTTCTGTTCTGTTTAGTTCTTTTGGTTTGAATTTAGAATCACGCTCCACTTGGTCACCAAATAATAAAGATAATTAGTGTGAATTCCAAATTAGCATCTCTATTTTCTTGCTTAAGATATTTTTGGTTTTAGAATGTTGATATGGAGTAGCAGTTATGTTTCAGGGTGAACCTCTAAAGAGTAGTGTATATAGAGAAGAAGCAGTTGAGGCAATTATAGCATCTTTAGATTGCCAAACTTGTAATGAAAAGATTCAAGAACAATCTGCAAGAGCTCTCCTGATTCTTGGAGGCCATTTTACTTACACTGGCGAGGCAGCAGTAGAGAAATGGATGCTTCAAAAAGCTGGTTTTGATGAGAGCTCGGAGGATTTGATGCACAGCAAAGAAATTGTCATCGATGGTTTCACACTCTCAGTAAGCATATCTAGTTCCTTCTAGAACCAGAAAATTGACCTCTCACTCTATAGTTTCTAGCTTTCTAATAGATTTACAATGGAGGCATCTGTTGATAGATTGATTTACATGCCACTTTTGTTCAACTAGAACGAAGAGGAAGAAGCAGCGGAAAATTGGCAAAGGAAGGCAGCGATTGTGTTGCTCAACAGCGGAAACAAAAGACTCTTGGAAGTTCTATCAAATTGCATGGCTAATGGCATTCCAAGTTTAGCCCGAGCAAGCCTTGCAAGTGTTGCTTGGATAAGCTACTTTCTCCATTCATTTGGAGACGACGAGTTCAGGTCCATGGCGTGCTCAGTACTGATGCCACGATTGCTTGAATCATTGAACTACGATAAACATCTCGAGGAAAGAGCGCTTGCATCATATTCTTTGTTGAGTCTAGTGAAGAGTTCAGGTATGGTATATCTAACGAGTAACGAGAGACAATGAGAAGTGTTGTTTATAAAAACTCGCGCATTTGATGCTAACTACAGATCTGTTTTGTGAAATTATATGAATGCAGAATGTGTGAGCATGTTGTCATCATTGGTGGATAATGAAACAGTCGGGCGTCTCCGGAACCTCTCCCTTGTAACATGGACAGCTACAGAACTTATTTCCATAGCCAAATGCAGTTCACTTCATCAATATGCAGAGCTAAACACCACACATTAGTTGGCAAAGAAATCCAAGAAACCAATAGTTCATGTCTTTGTTTTGTTTTGTTTTGTCCCTCTCTAAAATAGGTTGTATTATCTTGTATGTATACCAGATTGTTTGAATGTGATTTTTGTAAAGCATAGTACTATGTATTTTTAGTGGAAAGTGATAATATTTTGAAGTCCCATTTCCTGAAATGCTTCTAAAATACACAGTATCAAACAAGTTTCTTTGTGTTAATGCTTGTTACCATCTTGAAGACAAATTAAGTTTTTCGGTTTAATTCATGAGATTCTTGAACGGGTCCGCAAACTTACAGTTGACACTTAATCTGTTATACCACATCCAAACTATTCTTTATTCAAGGGTAAGTCACATTTAAACCTCATTCCTCTCTTTATGGGGGTGTTGAGTGGGAATCGAACGCAAACGTTATTTCCGCTCACGCAGCCTGTGTTGCTAACTGCATCACTACCTTTAGGTGAACAAATTAAGTTTTATATCTGCCACAAATCAGTTTATATGAAACTTGGTCATGTGAAATTCAATATAATATAAAGTGAAAGTGTTGAAAAAGTAAAGCAAAGCATAATTATTGGAGATTAGCAAGGAATTTGATGATTTGGACAAATCCCCATCAATTGGGGCCTAATTTCTGCTACATCAATTACTTTATTTTGTTTATTTTAATCTTAAAGTACATTAAGTTCGATATCACATTTTATATGTTTTAAATGCCGAAAGCAATTGAGGACTTTCGAATTTATATTTTTACAATGACAAGGAGACCAAATTTATAATAAGTTTTGTAGTTTATGTTAAGCTATTAATGAAGTTATGACAATAAACTCTTTTTTCTTTTGTCTTAATCATGAAATTTTCTCAATTGGCCCGCGATCCACACGAGATCAACACTTTTAAGTCATATCACACACAAATTAATCATCAGTCAAACTGAATAACATCACAGGGACTGAAAAACTCTCCTATCACATTTTAAACCCAACTTCATTCCATGAGACTTGAACTTGAAATCTCAAGTTAAGTTAGGACAACTCCTTACGAGTTGGCGGTTAATGATGGTAGACTGTTTCTAGAAGCTTAAAATAAATTGCTCTGTTCTTTCATTTCCTCTTTCCTGGCATAATGCAAGTGATTATAATTACATTTATTAATTTAAATAGCATTAATTAATTTCTTTAATATTCTTCTTCCTTTTCATTAAAAAAAAAAAAATATTCTTTCTTCCTAAAAAGTGCAAGAAAACAATCCAAATTATTATCTTATTCATTACTTGTTTATACTATATATTTTGTATTCAAAATTCAAATAAACTTGGGGAGAACATAATATGTTTGTTGCTGATTTTCTACCCAAAAAAAAGTGCATTAATTGTATATACCATTTGGAAAAAAAAAAAAAAAAAAAAAAAAACGGTTCACTGTCACATGTAATTCACCAAAAGGTCCAAATCAAACCCAACAATTGTCCCAAGTCTAATTTCATTTTCACTTTTTTTTTCCTCTCCAATTCTCATCATAAATTAAGAATTGATTACCAAAATAGCCTCTGGTTTTGGTAACAGTGGGTACAGGTAATGTGTCTATGCATGCTTCATCTTTCTCATGAAATATGGAAAATGAAAAATACCATTTTTCTCATTTGTTCATGAAAAGATCAAATTTTTAATCCTTCATTTCTTCTCCAATGCTTGAATCTTCCATTTGTAATGATTTAATTTCTGGGTTTTGTTTGTTTGCATTTCTAAGTTGTCATGATTGTGACTGCCTGGTTGTCTTTTAGTTGAAGGAATTTTAAGCTTTTCTTGTTTCTTCTTCATACAAATATAATGGTTTTAAGTCAAATTGGTAAATATAATTTCTGGGTTTTACTCAGAATTTATGTGACTTATGAATTCAGATCGTTGAGCCAAATTCTGTGTCCATACAAATTTGGGTTTTGGAGCTTGTCCTCCTTTTTTTTGTTGGTTTCATTGCCAGAATTTTTTTTAATTAGATTTGATTTTTGAAAGGTAGGATTCATGAAACTCTTGGTTTCATCATTTCAGTTTCTAAGTATTTATTTCTCTCTGTCTGTTTTGTTGACCTTTTGATGATGTTTTCATGTTTTTGCTTCACAGAAAGTTGGTCTTGGAGCTCTCAGGATTGTGTTTTCTGGGAATGTTCTATCAATTGTCAATTCAATGAGGTGAGCATTAATTTGGTTACTCTTTGCCTCATTGTGAAACTTGTTTTTCTCTACATTTTTTCTGTCTATGTTGGTTCTGATTGAGTTGTTTTCTTCTGTTTTATTGGCTATGTAGATTTTCATGTTTTATGAGCATTTGAAAACTCTTCTGCTTAGACTTTTGAGAGATCGAAATGGTTTGATTACTGAATTCCTTAGATTGAATCTTGGATGGATTCGTTGTTGAATCGTAAGAATTCGAGATTTTCTGTTCGGCATTTGAATACTGTGGCATGCAAATGTGTGCTTCTACTTGTCATTGTTCTTCTGTTTAGAGTTGAGTTGCTTCCTAACTTGAGTACCTATACCAACCTTGAATTGATCCCTAAATTGTTGGATTCTGATTACGGGATTCGTAAGGATAAGTTTTTAGGGGTTCCTCAAATAGTGTGGGGATTGAACAATCAGAAGATCGCATTTGCAAGAGCTTGTTTAACTGCAAAAACGCTTAACCAAACTCTTTTGATGCCTACCTTAAGTGCCTCACTTTTCTACAAAGAAATTGATCTATTGCAACCCATTGCATTTGACAAGGTATTCCAATTCGAGCGGTTTAATTCCCTTTGTAACGGGTTTGTTCGCCTTGCTTGTGATTCCCATGTTTCAAATAGAACATCAATATTCGAGGTTCAAAAGGGAAGTGGAAGGAAGTGGACACAAGAGAGAGATTTGGATCAACTTAGACAAGTTAGCAAGGACCCTAATATTGATGGGAACCAAGTGATTCGAATCGTAGGAAAAAACCCTTTCTTGTGGCACAATCATTGGCCCGTCCACGATTATGCAAGGGTTTTCGAGTGCTTAGTTTTGGTGGATGAGATCTCGAAAGAAGCAGACAAGGTTGTGTCCAAGATTAGAGAGTTTGGGAGAGAGATCAGGACCAACATTGCACCCGATGATTTGGAGAGGTCTAGTTTATCGCGTTTAGTTCCTTATGTAGCAGTACACATGAGAATCGAGAAAGATTGGATGATCCATTGTAAGAAATTGGAGCGGAGATCAAACACGAGTCAAATTTGTAGTAGCAAAGAGGAAATTATGGAGAGAGTGGGGAACATTGGTGGATTGGAGCATCCAACAGTTGTTTATCTTGCAGTGGCCGATAGTCTTCTTGAAGATGCTTCGATATTGAGTGGTTGGAAGGAAGGTGGAGAAGAAGAAGAAGTTGGGTGTTGACGGGATTTACAAAAAGCATCCGTATCTCATTAAGTCTGCAATCGACTATGAAGTGTGCTTGAGGGCGGATGTGTTTGTGGGTAACAGTTTTTCCACATTCTCGAGCCTCGTAGCTCTTGAAAGGACGCAGAAGATGATGAGATCGGGTGTGAAAAACTCGTGCAGCATGGATGTAAGGTGGCCGTCTTATGCATATAACATATTAGGAGCATCAAGCGGTCCTTGTAGATGGATGACAAACATGTCTGATTCGAGTCTTCAAGCGATTAGTTATGGCTCTATTGACGTTTCTTGTTGAAATGGAGATCGAATAGTTTTGGTTCATATAAATTTGGTTTCAAGATTTGACCAATTGATTGATTCTTTTCCTGTTCATCTTCATCTTGAAACTTGTAATATATTTTACAAACTAGAGTCTTGAAATGTTGCTTTGTATGTTTGTTTCCATTTTGAGTGCTTGCACAGGCTGTGTTTGTCGATTCTACAATATAATGTTAGGTGTTTGGAGGAAGCTTGTAGCCAAGAGGGAAGGGTACTGGAGGATTACGACGACATTATTTAATATGAACCACAAGACAGGAACAAGATGCGGAACGAGATGCATTGTATCCCCAACTATGATAAATACGTGTGATATGACAATCGATCTTGATATATTTTGTCTGTTTTTGAAATACTACATTATGAGTAATTTGAACAGTGTTTCGACTATCAAAGTGGATGGCGTCCGTTGTAGTATCAACAAGGGCCTGGTACTCAAATTTAGTACTTGAGCAAGAGATAACGGATTGTTTCTTAATTATGTCATGTAATGAAAGAATCTTCTACGAAGAAACAAAAATCAGAGGTAAACTATCAATCATTGGGATCTCTACTCCAACTTGCACCATGAGAGAGAGTTCCTTGAACATAGAGTGAAATCATAAGAACATCGATAAAGAGAATTGTTGGAAAATTTATAAACTAGCAAACACGGTGTACTGCATATCAGTCGTCAATTCCTCGTAGGATATGGGAGAAGTTCTTTAGCCAAGGTACTATGTTCCCTATTTTTATCCATACGAGACAATTTTAATATTTCACTATCAGAAGAAATGTCAAACCGAAAGATCAAATCTAAGTCATATTTAGCTTGAGAAATAAATATATTTGATAGTTTCATATGAAAAGTACATTCCAAATACTATCTACTTTAGGATATAAAATTTACCCAAAGCACCTAAAACTACATTTAACTACAACCAAAACCTAAGAACAAACTATTATGAAATGACACCGCACATCATTAACTCCAACACTAAAACCGATCTCGTGATTTATTTCATCTAATAGCAAGAATTAAGAATAAGTTCATAATTCTCACATTAAATATTTCCTAGTAGTGGCTAGATTGAATAACTTGAACTACTAACCGAGCCAATTATGAGTTGGGTGCTTTAACCATTCAGCCATGGATGCTTAGCGGGGATGGGTGAATAACCCAATTCCAATTCAAAGGACCTTCCTTACCAAACAAGCATGTAAGAAATTCACATTCACAAATACAGCTCAAAACGATGCATCCATAACATCAACTGAAAGAATAAAACCCCAGCAAACACTAAAACAATTATCAGCAACAATTATTAACAGTAGAATCGCTTAAAAAACAAACAACCTTGGATTTCATTGAGCAGCTATAGTACCCAACATATAAGCATGCATATATGATCAGTGATAAAAAAAAATAATTAATAATTAAAAAAAAAAACACAATGGAAACTGAAGAGGCCATTGTGACAGCTATATATAATTTGCCCCAACTTGCGGAATATGACATAATGGTTTAACTACGACAAGAGAGTCAATAAAGACATCAAACAGTTGCATCCTCTGACATTTATGACATGGATTATAAATAAAAACTGTCATACTTGATGGAATGAGACCAACTCTCACCAACAGTTTAATAAGAAGTCTTCTTTTAATCCGATATAAAAAATATTGGCTGTTTCATGAAATACCTTCGCCTCTGATGAGTGCCCTTCCAACATTCTACAAAGAGCAAATAGAACAGAAAAATAAATAAAGGTGATATCAGAAAGTTAAAAAGGGGAAAACTCAAAGAACAGAATGAGGTGATACCAAACTATCAGCAAGATCATGATAGAGTGAGGTTCTTTCACTGGTTAGGCCATACTCATTGCAACACAACATTATCGCCTAAATTATCTCATATTTTGTTTTTGATTTAGGTAAAAGGTATTTCCTATTCTTTTATTTCAGTGTATAATAGTAAGACTGCATTAGTACCAGTGTGCATACTATAATTGTATATCACAACGTTTGCTTATTCAAACACCAATATTGTGAAGAGTTTACAAAAAAGGCAGCATTAAGGTTATTCAATCACATGGCAAGATCCACCTCAGAAGATTGTAAGTAGCATGGTTTCACCTTCAATTTCATCGTTTAGATCAAATGGAAGCATACAACTTGACCATGAAAACAAAACTAAAAGTACTACAACTCAATTTGTAATATAATAGAAAGAAAAGAAATACACTTTGAAGAACAATCTCCCGAGCATAACTCAACAAACTAGTTTATAATTTAACAAAAAATTAAGAATGCTCTACATGATAATAGCGGCAATTAAAACATTCAGTTGATGCTTTAAAACTACGACAAACTTAGTGAGCCGAACACTAAGTTGAGCTTATTGAGCAGTGTTCTGGAAACAAAAAGATGATGACATAACAATTTTTTGGATCCTATTCCTGAGTCCTGTTTAAATCTGTGTTTTCAATTACCAAAAAGCTTGAGGATGCATAGTTATCAGAATAGACTGAACCCTACGGTTTGAAGCACAATACAATATGATTCAGGCACCTAACAACTTGACCCAGAACGGTGAATCAGAAGTTGTACTGTATCAAAACATGAATCGTCCAAATCAGAATGAATCACCCAAACTGTAAGGTTCTAACTATGATTCATACGATACAACGATTCAAAAGGATGTTTTTTATTTATTTATGGATTCGGGCTTTGGGGATGAATCTGTAAAGGCCAGAGACCACTCAGCCCATTATTTCTCTTTTCATCTGTATTTGAACTTCTAGGAGGAATATGAAAAGGTGTGTTATTTGAGTTTATTATAATTATTGTTTACTTAAAAAAATGAATTGTTTTTGTACTTCTAATACAATAGTGTATTATACTTAAATTTAGTTATAACTTATAACTTGGAATTTTATGAAGTCTAATAGTCTATCGAGCCCTCCATTGCATGTGTCTAGTCTCCATTGTAATAGATTGCCTTCTTCAAATTAATGACATAGGTATGAAAAGTTTTTAGTACTATTTTATTTTATAAAGCAAAATATACAAGATATTCAGTCTTTTGTCTTAATTTTGTAATTTTTTTATGTTGTAAATTCAATATGCATACATCCCTTCATTCTACAAATTTTGATCATGAAGAATATGAACTATACGGGTCACAATTCGATACAATTCACAATTCAAAAAATAACTCTTAACTGTTCTCGATATGAACAGGCATGAATGAAAAGAGAATAAATATCAAAGGTTCAAACAGAATAAACATCTCAAAGTCTAAGACTAAAACAAATCAAAACAAAACAAATAGTAAATCTATAGCTGAAGAGCTAACCTTTGTTCCATTAGTTTGACAGTGGCTACCATGATGACTTAGTTATACCCATCAGTTCACCATTTCTTGCAAATTCACGGAAACAGATACGAGACATTCGAAACTTGGTATATACCCCACGAGGGCGACCTGTGAAAATACATCGGTTTCTTACTCGTACAAGGGAACTGTTTCTTGGCAGCGCGGACAACTTCATACGATATACATCCCGTATATCACTGGGAAGACTTGCATCTCTACACATCGCTTTGTATAGCTTTCGACTTACTTCATATCTAGCAAAAAGCATTCTACGTTTATGATCCTTTATATTCCGTTTCTCGTCTATCTGTTCAATAGTTCCCACAAACTTAGAAACCTTGTAAAACAAAATAAATTACCTATCCATTTACACAGTATTCATTGCAGCACCTTGTAGCTTTAACAAAGTAAACATATACCCCTACCATATCAAATGTGTGTGTGTGTGTGTGTGTATTCAGTTAGAAATGATACTGTGCTGCCTTTTGTTTTTGTAAACATTCATGCCCCATGGAGCCTACTACACAAACCCAAGAGATAAAAGAACCTGAAAAAGAGGATAGATCGTGATTCGTGATAGAACAGATTTGAGGACCCATAGCACTGGGTTTTGATATTAGCACAGCTTGGGAGGAGGAGGGGGGCCAAATAGGTAATGCAAATTGATCTCTAAAAGCATGTAATACTACATGAGATTTTGAATGTCATTACTTCTTACTAGCTACAAACTTTCAGGCTGTTAAAATCATAATCCATCCATAATGGAGAAGTACCTCATTTGAATCCACTATAAATATTTTTTTTCAAAAAAAAAAATGCCTAGAACAAGTGACATAAATCAACAATCAATTTCTCGCGAATGTCTCGCAAATATAGAAGAAATACGAAACAATCAATACCTTCAGATTCGCCGGTGTTAAATCCTTCACCATCTACAACACCCAATAAAATAAATATATCAAATATAATTACCAAGAATGTGAGATAAAATTAGAGAAATTTTGACATTAAAAAAATTAATGAACTAAGGAACTAAGCCAATGAACTATAGACTAATGTTTATGCCATTAGATATTCAAATAAAATCCTCAATTTTTTGGCACTCCTACTTATTTACACTCTTCAACTTCAATTAGAAGTACTTATACAACTGTTTCTTCTTCAATCTCTTCTTCCATTTTTTCCACAAAACATTGGAAGAAGAAAATGAATAGTCGTGATACAACATACTTAATAGAAAATCGGCCATCATATGCACAGCATACAATGCTCAGGTGACCAGCTATTAACAGACAACGCAATAGTCTTGCAAAAGCTAGCATGCCAGCGACAGACTGTCATACGTGGCAATATTGGCTGAAGAATGTATTGAGAGGAACTCTCTGAAAAATTGAAATGGGTTTGCAAAGTTGAATAGAAACAATCCAATCAAAGTGGTGAAAAACTCAACCTTTGCACAGAATGAGTCCAAAAATTTCAATATAGTACTGAAATTACAAAGTGGAAATCACAAATGATTAATCAAATCAAAAGTCACAAAAACAAAATACACGTTGAAATTTGAAGATAAAATCTGACAATTCCTTGAACCCAATTTCGAACACCGACAAAAAATGGATAAATCAAGTTGATCCATCGAAAACGACTCCAAAGAAGGGCAAGAGAATTGACTACTTAGAATTCCATGAACCAAGTCCATTTCTACATTTCATTGAAAATAGTAAAAAAATGATTTTTTTTTTCCAAATTAACCAAAAAAGGGGAAAAAGTGAAAAACCTTGCTGAAGTAACGCGTTGCTCCACAGATTGAATCCATGAACCGAATCGGAGTGACTCTGCTCACAATGGCTTGCAAACCCATTGACTATCGTTCTGGTTTTGGCTCGTTTTCTGCAAAAACGAGCAAAAGTAACAAATGTAATGTCCATAAGAAATTTTGTGTTTGTGTTGTTTGCTGCAGAAACTATAAACTACAACCCATATACTTTCGCCGGATTCTCACCTTTTTCGCCGGATTCGAAGTGCCGGATTGGGTCTTCGCTGCCGCTGGACACAGAACAGAGAGAATTTATTTTTTGATGCCCTAATTCAATATCACACTATGTGATTTCACAAACACACAGTCAGTGTGTCTTTGTGTTATTTTGGACCGGACCGGACTAGTAGGGTTTGGTACGGATTCCTTCTGGATTGAACGGTCCGGTATGGTCCCTTTTCCGGTCCACCCTATTCAATGCCCCGCCCTAACAACAATTGTAGCAATTCAATTAATAATGTAATCTTACAGACAAAATGAAAATAAAAATTTAATTTGTTCGTGTTAAGGGTTTAAACGTACTTTTATAAAACTTAAATATTAAAATTTTAATAAATACTATATTGTTGAGTGGTCGTTTTCACCATCTGGGGTGTCTTTTATGGAAGGCAAATTTTTGGGACGGCTAGGTTTCTATAGGGTTTTAGGTTTCCTTTTAGGCGGCGGCTTTGGTGGGTTTGTGGATCTGACATTTCTCGTGAACATAGTGAGAGGAATAGCAAACGAAGTGACCTCTAATTCTAATGTAAATTACATACTTCCCAAAATAATTTTTCATTATCTCTACAAAAATTTGATTAATAAAAGTTATTCATTAGTTACCAACAATATTTTGATATCTAGAATTTGTTACAATAAAATCTAAATATTAGTAAACATATCTTAATCCTTATCTCATCTTACGAAATCACTTGGTTGTGAATTGCCAAATTGGCTTTAAATTCAGCTAAGTTTCTTCTTTACTCACATACAAATACATTCCCAAACTAGTTTTAAACCCGACATTGCTTGGTTAGTTGTTTTATTTCGTATTAGCGTTGTTTAATTTAATAATTTATTCTTTCGGCCATCAATTTTCAACTTAAATTCTAAATTCAAAGAAAAACAATATATCTATATAGTTTTTAATTTATACTAGGTTTTGATCCCGTGCATTGCACGGGTTGTCGAAACGTATAATTTTAAATATTGTTAATATGATTAGGGGCATGATATGAAATGTTTGATTTTTTCTTTTTCTTCAATAGTTTAGTTCATTACAAACCGATTGCTCATTTTATTAGAGTTTTGGTGGGGATTTGTTTGAATTTTTTTTAGTTCAATAGTTTATTACAAATCACTTTTAGGAAAGTAATTTATCATTTGATTAGAGAAATTTTCACTCTCCAAATTCAATTGTTATGTTAAGAAGATGGGTAAAAATCCATTTGGCTCAGAAATTTGCACAAAATAAGAATCATACAGTTTGCACTTCAAGATTCTGGTTATGAATTATTTAATCTAGAATCACACAATTTGTTCAACAAAATTAGTAAGAGTGGATACAAAATGAGACCAGATATAAGTTACATATAATATTGTTACATTTTATCTCATGATAAACATCTCAATATAATAAAATTTTAACTTATGCTAAAACTATTAACTTTAAAAAAAAAATTTGAATTTAAAAAACAAATTCAATTCTGATTATTTTATCTCCATAAAAAATTCAATATAAGTTCATATGCAATACAACCCGAAGAAATTGTATACCAGGATCAGGGTAACTGAATTTTTTTTTTTTGGACAAGAACTGAAAATATTTTGGACAACTTATAAACATTCAAACTCTTTCAAGATAAGATGAAAATGAAATGAGTTTTCATATTGCAAAACTTCTTCAAACTCTTAAACGCAAATCCAACTTGTGAACTAACAAAATCTAATGAAATTGTCAAATGCAATTGCATTTCAATTCGGTTCAAATAAATCTGAATTAAAAAAAAAAATAGAAGAAAGAAGTAATAGATGTTGGAAACAACCATGGGAGCATCTGCATTCTGCAATGAGTATTCATCAATAAAATTGGGTGGTGGTTGGTATTTTAGTGGGTGGTAACTGATAAATTGTCATGTAATGTAATTATGGATAATATAAAAAGTGTAAAATAAAACTTTAAATTTGTTGGCTAAAAATTTGCAACTAAAGAGAGAATGGTTTACAATGGTTTACAAAGAATATCTATATAATATATTGTTAATATATCAACTTATAGTGATTACAACAAATTTGTATACCAATACTAAAAGAATCACAACAATAGCTATCTCAATCACACAATGAAAGCAGGATATACATATACACAACAACTTAATGAAAGTGGTGATGATGTTGAAAGCACAACCATTGCAGTCTCTGCTTCCATAGAAGCTTGTTTAGCCTCTGTTTTGTATCATATTGTTTTTTTCTTTCCTTGTACCAAACAAAATACTGTAAGTATGAAAGTGGTGTGTGGAAACAAAACGTAATTATAGTTAGTAGAAAAAGAAACTGCAATTTGCAGTTATTTTTATTATTATTATTATTTGTTTTTGGGATAGATAGTGTTTGAAAACCTACAACTAACTTGCCTATGCAATTTGAATTTTACAGTGCTTATAAAAAGTGCAGATAAATTCGTATTTGTGGTCATGTGTACTGTTATGGGGAAAGAGAGATAGAAAAATTGTGTAGAAAATAAAAAATAAAGAGAGAAAAATTGTATATATATATATATATCATAATTCATAGGTTTTAATTGCTCA
>JAYMTH010001006.1:0-16727 GCA_036897465.1 Pelargonium australe | reverse complement strand
ATACGAGACGTTGTGTGTGTGTATATATATATATATATTAATGAATAATTGTACTCCATTTTCCAAAAATGTGTTCTAAAAAACATATGAATTATAAATGCAAGAAAAAGAAGACGTTTTGTCCTTGAACATATATAATTATATAAAAGGGCACTAAAAAAGAAGATAACATGATACGCAAACACTATATATCTTTTAATTATATTCATATTATTGTAAAAGAGTAAATTGCATTGACACCGCATATCTTCTTTTTTTATTAACTTTTATATGGTTAGTTGGTTGTTTAAGGTAAATAAGATTTGTCAGGTTGTTGGGTTAGTCGGTTCCCGCTCCAATTCTTGTTGTTGAACATCTCCTTGCTACGGGACTTTGAAAGTAAACGTGAACTGTTCTATTTTTTAGGCCGAGGGAAAAACCGGCAGACGTGGATTATTCGAGACTATACGGGTTGGTGCTGGGGGGAGGGCGGACCTGCTGGTTGGGGGTCTGGAAGGCTTGAATTGCGGAAGCCATCACTAACAGGGAGGCTTTGAGTTGGATTGAGATTCGCGGATGGGGATCTCTAGTGATTAATTGAGTCGGATGCCGAAGAGGATGTGGGAGCTTTGCAAATCAGATGTGAGGGTAATTTCATTGTCTTGGGTTTGATAGTTAAAGACACATTTCGTCTATTTATGCTAATTTTATTTCTATTGAGTTTGCTTATGTTAGCGGGTCTCCGATTGACCTTTGTAATTTTTACTGACTACTCTAACACCATTAATCTCAACAATAATTATATGAGTTAATACTAGTCCTACTATTGCAAAGAGAACTCCCAAAAATCTCTTAGAAGAGCAAACAATAGGAGGAAAACCAACATGTAAAGAATGAGAATTAGAAGTGAGATAAAAGAATTCAAAGGACAAACCTTAGAACTCAAACAAAAAGGGCCATAAAAAGAAGAATTAAAAATAAACTAATTTCTTTTTCACCAAAACTCCAACAGGTATAAAAGAAAAAATAAAATCAAGGCTCTCCTACACTTCCAATGCGAATTACACATTTGTCATATTATTATATTATTAAATATCACAATAAGGTTTTGTTATGTTATACTCTCTCCGTCCTAAAATAAGTGTTCTGTTTGTCTAAATTTTTTGTCTCAAAATGAGTGTCTTGTTTCTATTTTTAGGTTGTTATATTATTGTTTTTCTCATATTACCCTTATCACTTATGCACATGGGCAAATCTGCACATGCGGTGTAGGTGAGAAAGTAAGGGTAATATTGAAAACACACTAAATTATATAATAATTCTTAATTTTTACAAAAAAAAAAAATGGAAACAAAACACTCATTTTGGGAACTGAATTTTATTGCAAGCAAACAAAAAGGAAATGAATGATCAATGACTATGATCATTATCTATGGATGGATGGAATTAGAGTACCATTGGGCATAGACCCTTCAGCTTCATTTGAGTTAGTACACAATGTTCTAAATTAAACGTTAGAGAACCAACTCAATTAAAAGTTTAAATTTGTAGTTGAAGTTCTCATTTATTCTTTTAACACGTCTCTTTACGTGAAAGCCCGTTATGGCTTTGCAAATGGACTGAAGAGAGATAGATAAGATCATTTTTTACGTTTTTAACTTTATGGGTGGACCGAAGAAATATATAGGAGCGCATTCCCGATTTTAATTTTTGTTTGCGGGTGGCCTGATATGAGGAGATACAAGTGGGCTTTGATTGATAGGAGAAGAGTTGTATAGAAGGCTCGATAGAGAAGAAGATAGAGCGTCCAAGTGAGCTTTGAATGTTAGGAGAAGACACTCAAGTGAGCTTGAAAAATAGGTGAAGAGTTGTATAAAAGGCCCGATAGATAGCCCAAGTGTGCTTGAAGGATGAAAGAGAATAAATAAAGAATTTAATTGTACAAATTTTAGGAGTGTATCACTTCTAATGCTACCTAAACAATCATAAGTCTCACCGGCGAATGAAGAAATGACATGTGGCATCCGATCCCAATCTAAACATTATTCCTTAGTCCAATGTAGAGTTCATTTTCAAGTCTAGATCGGCTCGAAGACCCAGTAGCTCTCCCATATCCCCATAAGTTCTCCCAAACAACTTTTCCAAAATGAATGTCATTAAAGCCACACGTTAGACTTTGAATGGTTCAAGGTGATCCTTTTTAGTCCCCGTCAAGAGCCACTATAATCGCCCTGCAAACGAACTATTCCGCGCAATAGTTGCACGAAAAAGAGACCCATGTAGCGGGCCCTATGGTTGTGTACCCAAAAAATGTTTGAAGGCACTTTGAATACTCGATGGAGTATTAAGAGGAAAGAGGTGTTCCTAGAAAGGGAACCATGCCACATCCCTAAATTTGGGTGCCCCATAAAGATGTTCGAAGACACTCGAGTACCTGATGAGATATTCAGGAAAATGGTGTTCTGAATTAAGGAGACTATGCCATGACCCTAGGTTTTAGACAACTTTCAAATGCGCATGAATTCGTACGTCTTTGACCGCCCGACATCTTTCACTTTCGGTTATCCCTAAAGGTTTTGACATGCTTCTCTAAGGTTCCCTTAAGGTTCTCTTAAGGTCCCCACCTCGCCGAGCTATCAAAAAGGCTCATTGTCTCATCGGGTAACCTCCAAGGCTCACTATCTCACCGTGATTTCATTAAGACTCTCCACTTCGCCAAGTCAGCACCGCCAAGGTTCTTGCCTTTCCAAGAAACCACCACAATGTCTCGTTCTGTTGAGACACAAAGCACTACCCCTAACGGTAGAGACTCTTAAAAGATCCAAACCTCCTGTAATGCTTGAAGGGCTTATGAGTGCTCCGAATCTTGTTCGATGCTCATGGTCGACACACCCAAAACGTTAGAGCACAATCTACTAGAAGGCCCCAAAGTAGACCTCATCTTGCCATTAGTGAATCACACGTTGACATGTGACGATCTTGGTTAAGTATAAATACCTTTATCTGGGCAAGAGAAAAAGTTAAAGAATTTACATTATGACACTATCTCTTTATTTTTTCTCTGTAGACTCTTGTGATTTCCAACCAATATTTTTCTCTCACGCTCAAGGCTTGTCCTGAAAACACATTTGGAGTACACATTTTTAGTGTGTTGCCTCATGCAGGTTACATGAAACCAAGATTGTGGATTCAAGCATCCAGCTTCGTCGCCCAAGGGCCCAAGCCTCCTTCTCAGTCCCCAGACTTCAACACTAGGAACATTTCAAATCAACATCTTTAACACGTGGACAAGACGACATAAATTCCTAAAGCGCCCGATTTGACTTGTTCAAAACAGACACATCAACTAGTTTTAATGTTGGGAACGACTGAAAGAATCGTTTTTTTATATCATCATACAAAAACCGATCATGGTCTCTACACACGCCAAACCTCTAACTTGCGATCGTCCTCCTATATGCGATGACTAGAGCTCCCAAGGGATGACTACTCATTCGCCTCTAGAGAGCTAAGGCCATGGGGCAGATAAGGCATCCACACCGTCTATGAAGTCTCATTAACTATCCAAACGACCGTTCCACCTATTCAAAGAGTATCACTCATACATATGGGGGTTTGCTAACACAATGAGGGCATTCACCAAGCAAACGACCCCGTCCATGGTATGAGTCAACCAACAATTAGTTGACTTAATCATCTTAACGGCCAACTTTTCTAAGTATATAAACATTTATATATAAAAGTAAAGTCAATTCATATCAAATTGTGCTAACCACATCTTATTTTAAGATATGAAGATTATTTTTTGGAATTAAGATATGAAGATTTAATACGTTGATTTGGATTGAGATTGCTTTAGTAATAAAGTTAAGTAACAACAGATTCATTTCAATTTGCACACTAGCAACAATAGCTCTTTTAGGAGTTGCAAAAGCTACATTGCTCATATACTGAAATCACTTGAAGAAGTTTGAGATACACGTTAATTAGAAACTTAGACCTGCCTGAGACAATGTATTGCAATCGCTTGTAGAAGTTTCAGATATTTTCATAGAGGAAGCAATAGCCAAATGACAGCCAAGAAGATTGTCTACACACGTCAAACACTTAATAAGTGCTTGTTTGGTAACACTACTTCCGACTGTCATTTGGCTATTGCAATTGAGTAGTTCCTCTAATTTTAAAATAGTGTTGCCAAACAAGCCCTAAATATGCTTGCATTTATATATGTGCTGTGTTGTATTTTGAAAGTGATGCATATATCTCCAACCATGTGGGTTACCTCTGGTGCCTGCATCCTGACACACCTGCTCTTCAATATAAAAAATGTAGTTCATCATGTACAATGATGGTTGTGTTGTGTTGTGTATCATTTTTATATTTTATTTTATTTTTTGGGGGTAAAATGCAAATACTATATAATTATGTGGTGAAAGTGAAAGTAGACTAGACTATGTAGATGTGGCGTGTAAGAAAAACCAATGACATGGAAGTGAATCTCAAATCTCAATCACAAACTGTGAATAATAGCAGAAGTTACATGTTTCTGGATACTTGCTTTTTACACTGTGATGGAGCTGAGCAATAGTAAAATAAAATAGAGGGTTGAATTATTGTGGAAACTCATTCAAAAGTTTCCCTGATTCCATTGCATTGCATTGCATTGCTTCTCTAGCCATCTTGTCATCAGTCATTATCTGGAAATTTGGACCCGACCTTGTAGGCATCCGAAACCCGACTTGCATTTTTGTGAGAAAATTACGGGTAGGTAAATTTGCACATTTTACATGTAAAGCACGAACCTGCAAACTAAACAATCTCAAGCCTCTTTCGGTTGAGCTCGAGTTAGGCATTTTCAACTCGAGCCAACCTGAAACCTAAATTGCCACTTCTACTCACTAAAACTAGCAATTTAGGCTTCAAATTGAATCGAACTTTTTCGAGTTTAATGTGAAAAGATCTATAACTTGAGTATAGTCCAACCATAAAATGACAAGGTTTCGGACTGTGGGTTACGTTTTTTGTGTGTAAAATGCGCGGCTCATGTGGATTTACCCAACCCGGCGAAATTGCAAGTTGAGTTTCGATTTTCTACGAATTTGAGTCCAAATTGTTAGCTCTAAGTCACACAAAATAACATTTTCTATGTCAAATCTGAAACCCGACCTAACCCACAATCTGCTCGAACCTGCACCTGCACCTGCACCTCATGCTGATCAGGTTAAGAATTAAATCAGCTACAAACATAAACATCTACTCATAAATCTACTCCTTGGATGAAAATATAACATAGCCAAAAGTGCATTTCTACGAATTTTTCATTACAACATCAAAAACATAAAGCTAAAAAGGAAAAAAATAGTGAAATACATGAATAACAATATAAGCCTGCATTGATCCTCTTCCCTCCATGTAAGAGTTCCATGGTGGTCACTAAAATCCTACTGTTAAGTAAAAAAATGCATAATCGCATCCCTACCCGTACTTCCCTCGATATTTTGGTTTTGATTCTTTCCCCGTTGTAGCTGTTAGAGGATCATGAGGATTGAAAACAGAAGTATGAAGATTACCGTCTTCCAACCATTTGAGATGGTTCTCTTTAAAATCCAAATGCTTAACCCTAGCTGCCTCTGCCACTTCCTCAGTGTATGAACCTATCTTCACCATCGTCAGTAGTACACGACTGTAACGTGAGCTTAATATCTGTTCAGAACTAGCGATTAATTTGAAACATGGGTGCTCGGGGAAATGATCCTCCACGTACTCTTCTTCTCTAAGTACAGGGTAGAAGTACACGAGCCTGCCACCCATTACAAGCATTCTAGCAGCCAGGTCAAGCAAATCATGAACACATTCAGCTAAGCTGTAAGCTGCAGTTGATGGAATATGGTTTGTCCTCTTCTCGTCAGGAACAGTGTACGGGCCAACAACTCCCTTCATTAATTTCCGGCCACCAGATTTACGCCCCCCAGCACGAACTCCATAGGGAGGATCACAGATTATGGCATCAAACACCTTAATAAACAACAAAAGTATATGGAAGAGATCTTAAGCATCAAACACTATTCACATGAATCATGAATGCATTAATAATGAGAGACAATAATTAGGATTGTGCATAGGTCCAAAACTGAACCGAACTGGGTCTCTAAGAGGCAGACTGAAGTCCAGATTGAATTATGTCCAGTCCTGGACTGAAGCAGACCGAAAATGGACTGGACTAGAGGACTGGTTTGGGTCGAATTTCAATTACAATATCTAAAGAGAAAATTAAGAAAAAACTTTAAAAAAATGATATTAGAGTCAATTGGGAGAGTAATAATGGAGTGGATGGTACCAAAAAAAAGTACTTTTAAATGACATTCTATAAAAGAGTTGACTTTTAAAAAGAAATAAAAATAAAATATTATTCAGTCCGGATCAGTTTTTGACCAGGATGGGCCAAAATGATTTTGAGAAGGAGCAGACTGAAAGAATCCATTTGGTTAAGGTTCGGTCTAGAACAAAGGCAATCCATTTTCCTAGTGTGGGCCAAAAAATGCACAGCCCTAACAATAATAGACATAAACAAGAAAGAAAAAAAAAAAAGGGTAGGTCTATGACCACTCCCAATTCAACTTGCACTTTTCTTTTAATATAGTTATGATTTTAAATGACTCACAATAAGTGCAAGAAGCTAATGGAAGAGATCTAATACAATTTCCCAATGAAAAACATAGAAAAAACTTATAATTTAAGGATTCTTTTCAGATTTAAGGGACAAGAGGAAAAGATGCAGGGAACAATAACAAAATTGTTTTCACACGATGCACAGTACAAATAAAAATAAAAATAAAAAGTGATAACTGTGATGTACAAGAGATTACCTCTTTCAGCTCAGGACGCCAAGGAGGAAGGTTATTATCCGCTCTCAACAATGCTATTGGCATTTGTAGTCCATACTGCAAGCAGAAACGAATCATCAGTAAGTTGTGTACAGCTTTACACAGCAAACAGATACACACATTACTTCTGTCGTTCCTTTGTAATAATTGGATTCATATAACATACTCATATTGGCCTCCAGTAATACAAACAGGTTCACTTTTGACATGACTCAATGCAAAACCATGCAGCTATGCCCAGCTAATAAGAAATGTTCACCTGCTTGAAATTGCTCCAAACGTTGCAATCAGGGCCACGGCCATCACGTACTACTCTAATGTCAATGTCTGCACCCTGAAATATTTACATTAGTTGATGTGGAAAGAAACTAATCTGCAGTCAAATTGCTCATATAAACTTTCCAAGGCAAAAGTATCGAGAGAATAATGACTTATCACCATAACAAAATAATAATAAAAAAAAAGTAGCAAGGAATGCAAACCATTGTCATTGCTCCAAAATGAGTCGCAGCAATAAGAATGCTCCCAGTGCCAACAAAAGGATCATAGATGAGCCTGCCAGATTTGGTTAGAGCTTGGTTAGCCATTAAGAAAGCCATTTCTGCATCCATGGCTGTAGGACCAAGATAAGTGCGGCTTTTTAACTGGTATGTAGGTAAGAGCTTCCTATCGGCAGCACCAACCTCTCTTCCAAAGAAAATACTCCTTTGGGCTACAGGTGGGAGCCCATTATTAGCACCGTAATCATCAGTTTCCATAAGCCAAAACTTGTGTTCTGGATTCCGCAAATCTACGCGACCCTGAATCATAAAAAGAACTTATCTATAATGATTACAACGGCCAAAAGTAATGTATGCTAGAGGTTTGGACCAACATGTACACAAATAGACACTGTTAAAGAAGAGGTTTGGACAAAAGGAGAAAAAGCACAGTGCCACAGTCTACTTTGGCAAACAACTATAATATCAATAGTATGGCAAAATATCGTATCCTACTAACAAAAGTACCAAAGTTTGATGATACAGAAGCAACCTCCAATTGCAACGTGAAGAATATTGATCCCAAGGAATCCAAAAGTTCCCAAAAATGTGAACTACTAAACCATGTAACATAGACATCATCCCAGAGATAATGCACTTGTTGAAAATAGAGTTTCAACATATTCAATAGCACCTGGCCCTAGTTCAGGAGCTCAACTAAAAGTTCATTGCACAAAAAATTCACATAACATTGAAAGTTTCCAAAGTAAAAAGTAAAAGGGCTACTCAGAAGCTTCATGCACATTAAGGGTTCACTTGCTTTCCATTCAAAATTCACAGTATCAAGCATAATGAGCAAGTCCTTGAAGATTGAAATTCCTATCATTTCTGGAAGTAGAATGTCATGCAAAAATCTTGATTCCATCCTAAAATCCCAAAACAAAGGAATGTGAAATGAGACGTGGTAGTAA
This sequence comes from Pelargonium australe, assembly GCA_036897465.1. Lineage (NCBI taxonomy): Eukaryota > Viridiplantae > Streptophyta > Magnoliopsida > Geraniales > Geraniaceae > Pelargonium > Pelargonium australe. Next base: position 8,414 of record JAYMTH010001006.1, on the reverse strand, counting down.
GAAGCAGACCTTAAAAGGGATGTAAGCAAGACCGCGAATGCGTTCATTTTGCTCCTCAAAGCTGATGACCTTCCCAAAGGTGTCAACAGTAATCTTGAATGAGCTTTCAGGAATCAAATACGGCAACTTCCTATCACCAGGATAACTTTTTATAGCCTCTTCCAGTTCCTCATGGCTACTTCCTTCTCCCCAAACTTCATACATTCCCTTCACAAGTATACCTACAATTTATCTCATAAGCCCATTTTTATATTTGGAAATAAATAAATAATAAAGACATAACCGGCCATACAATGCAATCACACCAGCACAAATTCCCTCCCGCCCCCATCTTCGTTTTGGTCTCCCAACATATCCAAGGCCCGAAGGCTCAAGACTAATCCCTCACGATACTGACAACGACAGACCCTAGTGCATACCTATACTAACGAAGCGTTCTGCATACATAAAAGCTCGGAACCAAGACCTCTTGTTTAAGCGGCTAGAGCATTTTCACTCAGGTCAACCTCCATTGGTTTCACACAAACATTTCATTTCAAATCCATTGGTAAACTTATGCCTCTACCAATATGCTCATTAATAAGCAGCTTAACCAACTATATAGAGAGAGAGAGAAAAAAAAAACGATTCTCAACCAAGACTATGAGAGTTTGACATGTCAATCTACGGCTTAGACTCATTGCTCTCATGCACTAAAAAATCCAGAGCCCTCAAATTCATTGGGGCGGGTATGGTCATAACTCATAAGTAATGAGGTGGCATTCTCTAAATGGTAGCACAAGGAAAATAATTAAGCTACAACATAAACAGAGCTTCACAAATACATCAAAACAAGCAAGTAAAGACATCATAAAGCTACAAGCATAAACAAAGCTACACAAATTGATCAAAATAAACAAGCATATGAGTGTGTTGCTAACCTATACCACACGACATATCCATTTCACTTCACATCAGGATTCCAAAAACAATTTTTTCGTAGGCAAGATTCATGGCAGCAGAAGAACATAGTAAACTTAAATAAGAACAAATATAACAAATAGAGAACTGACTTCGAGTAGCAATGCTGCGAGCAACTTCTTCGGAGGGGAGATTGACGAAGTGGAAAGGAGAGTCCTGGTGGTGATGCTCCGGAAGCTTCCATTCCAAGCTAGTTGAATACGAAGAAGAAGAGTAGGACTCGTGGCTTCGGTCTCCGAAGACACCGAAGAGCTCTGCAAGTGATTCAACTTCTGGTTTCCTGTAATCGAGAAGTCTGTGATAGAACACGCACAGAAACCACATCTTCTCTTCTCTTTCGATCTTCTTCTTCGACACAGAAGCACAAGCTTAACAAAAATGGCGACTGCCTGAAAGTAAAACCCTTGCAGAGCCGAGACTGTGACCAAACGAGGGTTTATGTGCCAGGCCTAGGCCACACCATATCGAAGTCGATGAAGATTGAAGAGGGGAAGGAAGGGACCAAAACGGTGCCGTATTTCTCCCTACCTAAAAAAACACAATAAATTGAGGTAGTTCTATTTTAATTTTATTTTTAAATTGCAGTACAAAAATGTTTTATTTTAGTACGTAACTATCGGCCGTTACCTTCCTCCATCGCCGACAACACATACTACTCCGCCTTGCCGCCGACAACACTAAGCTTCGCTTCATCTTCTCTGTGCTCTCTCGTGGCCACCGTTTACAGCTATTTCATGACATTGGGTGAGAACCCATCTTTACTTTTAGAGTTAATTTTTTAGTTCAGTTTTAGGGTTTGTATTGAGTTCATCTTGTGTATAATTTTTGGGTTTCATTTGAGATTTAATTTCCTGAGAATTAAGAGTTCAATTGAGGTTTAATTTTGGGATCAATCATCTGTGAATGGTATGATTTTATTTTCAAATTTAATAAATTGATGAAATTATAAATCTTTTGGTATATTACTTGTTATTTGGTTTCAATTTTTTGGAAATTAGATTTGTAATTTTGTTTAACTGAACAATAGAGCCGTTGGGCACAATTGCTCTATGCCCCTCTCTTGATGGTGAGGGCAAAATAGTCTTTTACACATGCATTTGAGCTCCTTCAAGGTGGTACTGTTCTCCACTGGAGCAAAACACCTCCTGCAGCAATTGGCTCCTTTAAGGAGCCAAAACACTGTTTTGCTCCTTAAAGGAGTAAAATTCAGAAATTTGTCAAACAGAATACTCCTCCTTTAAGCCATGCCTACATGGCACCTTCTTTAAGGAAGTACTAGAGAAAACAAACAAGCACTTAGTTTGTAAATTTCTGAAAATGGAGATTTTTTAAGGTGTGATTGTGCTTTTATACATACACCTAAGTTTCTATATATTTGTAAAATTTAACCGAATTTAGATATAATGGTTTACTCTGCAGAATTTAGAACTAGTAGCTGATCTATTTGATTTTCAGTTTTTCACTGCACCACCATCTTCTTCAGCTTTCAAAATTGAATATTTTAGACAACTCTAATCCACGACTCAATGAGTTATCTTTTGTGGGAGGTTTTCGCATTGTTTGTGTTTGATTTAATGCGTTAAAAGTGCTGGCCTGGTTATTTATGCTATTGTGTATCTGGGTTTACAGTTTTAGATGATCTTAAAAACGGGAATTTTTGTGTTTTGTATATTGTTTCTTGAATGGTAAATAACAAAGAAAGAAGAAGCAAGTGCGCTTCCCAACCACCACGCCTCACATTCTTGAATTGCTAAACACCATCTTCATATCATTCAACATTTTTTAGTGTTTTAGCTCTTTCAGCTAAAAGAGTAGTTAAACAGGTTTATTTGCAACTGATCTCTTATTTTGGACAGCTTATTGAATCAGCGTCAACCTTCAACAGTATATAAAAATTTACACCAATTGAACCTTATTGATCCAACCTTTAATCCTGACAGTTATTGATTCAACTTTATCCCTTCGTAGTTAGCCATTTAAACAGAAGTTGCATCTACTTGGCTTAAGAGACAAACGAGCTAAAGAGGAAGGATAAGAAGATGATTGGAGTAGGGAAGGCCAAGCAATATTCAAATGTCCTCGACAAGCCCCTTAGCAAGGGCAAACAAGAGGTGAAGCCCCTCTGACTCCACCTTTACAGTGTTTATAAACCCTTTGAAATTGATATGAAAGGAATGTGGGAAAATAAGCAAAATACATTCCTGGAGTTTTGCTTAGTAGAGAAATGGAGGGTTATTTAGTTTCTGATGCTCTTTTTCTTGGTTAGATTGGAGGTTGGGTTTAGCATGATGGTTTATTTGATTGTGAATGTATATTGCAGGTCAGTTTGAGTGCATTTGCATTCTTGTTTTCAGAGCTTGTGCAGTACAATCAGACCCAAGTCGACAACATTGCTGAATTAGAACGAAGGTAGGGGGAAGGATCATTTTGACAGTATTTTAGGTTATTTTGTCTGTCTTTCATTTTACCACCTAATTGAATAACCTTGGTGAAATTATTCATATTTTGATTTCTTAACCATATTTGTGCTGTGAGAATAACATATTGGATTCTTTGCTTAGCAAGGTTTGTTCCTAAACTGCTGAAAGAACCAAAGAAACTGAACTTACAAATTACTCAAGTCAGTCATTAGGTGGTAGTTTAAGTTCTTTGAGGCCCCTGTAATGATATATATGATTCAAGTTATAATTTTTCCTTGTTCATTATACTCCTGTCTGGAATCAAATATATGATGGTATGTTGACAGTGGGATGGGATCTAGTGGTCTACCTTGGGGGTCGTAGTAGAAGCATCCAGCTCAAGGCACTTTTCTCTGTACATATAAATGCATTTATTTTTGTCTCACCTTTTTGGCATCAGATTGTTACTATCTTCATTAAATTGGCAGGCTAGAGGATGCAGGCTATGCTGTTGGGGCTCGGGTTTTGGAACTTCTTTGTCATAGGGAGAAGGTATGACCAATATGGTGCTCTACTTGACATTTGCTATATGGTATTAATTAAAATATAAAATAGGTTGAAGTGTAATTTTATCTGAATATGATTTGAATTTGTTGAAATGGGTACATTAGAGTTGAGAGTAATTCTTTTGACATTAAGAGGGAAATGTGAACCATCAATTAGTATTTGAGTGTGTGGGCTCTGTTGTTCACAGTGGCTGATGTATTGCATGTAATAGTTGTAAGTTACATCAGAATATCAGATATTTAATGTTAATGAAAAAAAACATATGCCTACAATATTGTCGACAATTAAATGTTCAAACATGTGATTGTTTTTAGTTGAACTGTTGAAGGGATCAAATGATTTGATTTCAAATTTGTAGAAAAACTAGCATTACACTCTGGTATTTAGCATTTAGTGTTTTGGGTTTTTCTATCATATTTAGATGGAATGTTTTAAGCTTAAGAACTGCCACCAGAAGCTTTTCTGTACACACATACATACCTATTTCATAGTTAGGTTATAACCTCGAAATATGCATGGTGCAAACTGCGAACATAAAAACAGTAGAGTGTGTTATTGATTTTTTCTATAAACAAAAAACTTTCTTGCTGAACTTTCATCTCAAACTCGTAGTCCAGCAGTCTCTTGCATCTATTATCCGCCTTCCTTTCTGTTCAAAGATTTAATTGTGCCTAACGATCACAGCGTGGATGAGTATGATGGTTTTCTTTTTTTCTTTTTTGTTGTGAGATCATTTTTTTTGGATGGGTATTATCTGTTTGTGCTCATTAGCATGAAGAAAATTTATTAGATATGCAGAAGTGATGTACTGATGCTTTCTTGATGTCACAGGGAAATAGAAGGGAGACACGGTTGTTGGGTATTCTGTCTTTTGTCCATAGCACAGTGTGGAAGGTGTTATTTGGAAAGGTGAGTGGTATCTTTGGCCTCTAGTTAGTAAGATGTTCAGCTTTGCTTTTGATTTGTCATGGGTAGCTAAAATTTGCATTAGGACGTGAAGTCGTGAACTGTGAAGCATTTATAGACTGATCACTGTCTTTGAATTCCTGGTTATGTTTGTTTGATGCAAGTCATTTTTAAATACATATTTTTGTATCCACTTGTAACTCGTATGAAACTTGATCATAGAAAATGTTTCCAAATATCCCACATTGAAAATGTATAGAGTTTGAAGCTACTTGATATTATTATTACTAGTTGGGCCCTCAACCTATCATGTTAAACTTTTGCTTTGAACTAGTTTAACATGGTATTAGAGTTGGTTTAGTCTTGGGTTTGCATCCTGATCAGACTTCCTTAAAGCTTGCACGTGAGCACATGACGGGGAGTGCTGAAGTATCCCGCAATAAATGGGTGGAGTTTCAAATTGCCTGATATACTAGTTGGGCCACAGCCTATTAGCTAGGGCTTTTGGGTTTGACCACTTGAGTAATTTGACACTGTTGTTAGCCAAACTGTAGCTAAGAGTTGTTTACACTCTTTTACATAGTGGTAAGTGATCTTATCTTCTGAGGCCTTTTTGTGTGTGATTGTTTGTTATTATATGCTTCATAGTTATGCATTGGTGTTACCAAACAATTAAGTCAAAAATCTTGGAATACAATATGAAATATTTAATTATTTCGGACATCATGAATGGGATTTAGAATGGTGCTTTGTAAATCATATTGTTCACTCTTATCATGATTTCCAATTGTGTTAAGAGGCATGATAAATTATCACAGGTATCATCTCAACCCTTTAAAATTAATCTATGTTTTTTTTTTTTTTTTTTCCTTGTATGTGTGTGCGCTCACACATCTCTGTGTTTATTTTCGTTCCTTTCATATCATGCATGTTTCAAAATATCATGATGGACATTGACTATTTTACCAACTCTTCATTATTTTTTTAGGTGGCTGATTCACTTGAGAAAGGCACTGAACATGAAGATGAATACATGATCAGTGAAAAGGAGCTCCTTGTAAACAGGTAAGGTTTTCTCATTTTCATAGTTTAAGCAGTGCTATTTCAAAAAAAAAAAAAAAAAAAAAAAAAAAAAAAGGGGTGCGTTTTCAAAAATAGAGTCTGTAGGATTTAATGTCTAACTACTATGCCATCTTGTGGTTGTAGATTTATATCGATTCCTAAAGACATGGGGACATTCAATTGTGGGGCATTTGTTGCTGGAATAGTAAGGGTAGGTGCTACATTTTATTAAAGCGTGTTCATTAATATATTAGTTTGCAGAATCAAATCTCTGATGTGCAATTTTTCTCTTTTGAAGGGTGTTTTGGATGGTGCAGGTTTTCCAGCTGTAGTAACAGCTCATTTTGTACCCATGGAAGGACTACAACGACCTCGAACAACCATTTTGATAAAATTTGCTGAAGAGGTAAATACTAGTTAAATTAGCACTTGCAGCTGCTTGCAATTAATTACATATCTCTGCAGTTTTCCTTGTTCTCATTTTTTTCTCCTACACTTGGCATTATCCATTTTTATCCAAATAGAGCTGTCTTCTTCCTTTTAAAAAAAAATATATAAAAATAGAGTTTGTGCAGTTTTAGGTTAATTCAAATTTACAAAATTATATACCACTTAAATATATTTACAATGAAATCATAATAGAATTGGATCTCATTTTGATTGGATCTAAATTCAATTATACTCAAATTATTGTGTTTAGAATAAAACTAGACTATTGGTTTCCACATCTTCTTAACAAAGTTAAAATGAATGAAATCTTTGGTCTCCATTGTTACGCCAGTCTACAGAAGTAGTTGTGAAAACAGCTAGATCTCATGAACTAAAACTTTAAATTGATAGTACGTAATACATACAGATAGGCGCGAGTGTTTTAGTCTAGTATAGGGTTCTTGCAGTAACTTGCCCAGAATACACTTTCTATAATTGTTCTGAAAGGGTATTGATTTCACTTTGATATTTCGTACCCAGGAAAAATATTCTATCCACTCTCTGGTTGTGGGCTTTAGTTAACTTATGTTCAAGCCTGAAACTGTACACTTAACAAATTTGGTGATATATGAATAGGATGCTATTGAATATTGAACTGTCAACATCAAAATCCTGTTGGATTGAACTTTTTTATATCCCACCTGGGATGCTCTTGTTTTCAACTATGAATCGGGGTCGGATTTTCTTGTTATATTCTTCACCATAGAACTGTTTTGAATAATAAACCCTTATTTCCTTAGAATTGGGCCAAGTTCGTTGGAGAGTAAAGAGAAAAGGCTTCTCTTCTTCCTTACCATTCCAAATGGAGCATTACTTCCCGTTACAAGCAGAGGATTAGTTATTAATGATGGCCTTTTCTTATGATAGACATCACTCCAAAATGTTTGCCATTGAGTTTGATTGTACATCTCGCTGTTGATCGATCTATATTGACATCTTTCCTTTGTTTTTGAAGGTATTAAGGAGAGAAGCAAGGTTAGGTTGATGATTATGCCGAGATGTAACTCTTCTCAAGGTTCTGGAACAAACATGTTGAAGGATGGTGAAAATTTTAGTTGGTTTCTTGAACTAATATGGATTTTGCCTACAAACACAACCACCACAGATGAATTCATGCCTTCAGTTTAATGACACATGATTTGTGATTGACATAATATTGTTGGTGTAAAGTAAAATCTATATATGATCTTGGATTTATTATATATGATTTAGAATGGATTGCTATTCAGTTCCAATAAGTTTGAACATGATTGAGTATGAAACGAAAGATTGGATCAAATCAAATTGGAATGACTCTTTGTTAGTCATGGTGAATGGACATATCACCATAAATTGTATCCACATTGTTAAGTGATATTCCTGAGTAGTTAAGTCTGTCATCGACGTGAGGTTCAAGTTCATCTCTCTTATTTGGTTTGCACGTAAGGATAGTGGTAAGGAATCTCGAATTTGAAGGATGTCAAGTAAATCACCACAAATACCACTTGCAATACTAGTTGGATCAGTATCATTCACCTACTAGTATAAGCTTTTGCATTGGATTAAATTTCAACAAGGTGGTATCAAAGCTGGATTTGTTTGGGCATAATGACCCGTTGTCTAACATCCCGACTTAAGTTCACCTATCCTCGTGAGGGACGAAATCCATTCTCTATTATCCGGCTTGCACGTGTATATATATATATATCAATTTAAGCTTTGAATTGGAGTTAAGTTTCCCAACTTAATTAGTCATGTACACCATTAATGTCTTAATGTACACAAGTCTCTAAATAAAATGATCAAGAAGCTTAAAAGAAAACATTTGTCGAGAACTATCTATACATACTATAAAAGCTGGATCAAAAAACAGGTTTATATTGCGTATTAGAGCGTCACGTCATCAAATTTTTAATTTTGACACATATTTTTACATAATTATAAAATTAACCCAAGTGTAAAATAAAGTAAGTAAATCATAATTAATAGGAAATTAAAGTTATAATAAAAGTTTAATTTTAAAAATTTAAATATATACTATTGTTACAATTA
>JAYMTH010001005.1:0-16728 GCA_036897465.1 Pelargonium australe | reverse complement strand
AAAAAAACAAAAAAAAAAAAAAAAAAAAAAAAACTCTAAATTCACACCTTTCCTTTCCTCTTTTGCATTAAAGCAAACTACCCAAAACAGTCTCATTGAAAACAAGACTGAGTAGCGACATGTCAAAATTGTCATCTCTGTGAACTAATGAAACTAAACAAATTATGAAGATACCCAGGTAAAACACTGAGATCTGCTATGCCCTGCATTCAACTCTGTAGACAACATATGCTTGAAAATGACCAGCAAACTAATTCCAAACAACACCATTTGAGGCGAGCTTCAAATATATAAATAAAATTGTTAACTAACAAATCCATAATAAAAAAATAATAACGTGATTTGGTTTTATAAAAGAAATCTATTGCTGTATAAAAGATTCTTGGGTTTTCATCAAAGATGAAGCAGACAAATAAAAGAAATCAGAAAGATCAACACTCTCCAGAAATAATAGGATCTGGCTCTCTTTCTCTCTCTCTCTGTTGAAGAAAAAATAGGGACTGAAGTCCTGTCTGCTTCACGTTGCTTCATGTGTCACGAATGTTAAGAAATAGGGCAGCTTGAGAACAGGTGGGAATAGGTCTGTGGAGATGACCACAGAGATTCATGTACTCATATGACATCATCACAGAGGGAAATCTTTGACATGGTGGGGACATTCAACATGGCAATAGTAATCGCTTATCAAGATTGGGTTATTTAGATAAATGTATTAAATGGAATCAATTCAGGGTGCAGAACAAAAAATATTTCCCCGAACTTCAATCACATCACTTTCTGATTCACCCGAGCTCGAGTTTTTATTTGTTCGCTTATATGGTGTTAACTGTCATTATGCTAAACTTCAAGGGTGTTCAATGCAATTTACCCTAGATATTTTTTAGTTCATATATGGGGGAGAAGAGTAGGTGGTTACTTTTGGTTCTTTTCAGGTATAAACAATAATGAAACTTTAAGGGTTCTTGGAAGTGGTGGAGCAGATCCTGAAGGAAATCGACCTGGCGATCTTTTTGTTACTGTTAAGGTAAGTTTTTGTCATTTTTTGCTACGGTGCTACCACTTCTCTATTTCTAGATAATTATCTAGTAGGGTAAACCTTTTTGACCGTCTTTAATAATCTATAATATGTTTCTTTATAGGTTCGTGAAGACCCTGTTTTCCGTAGAGAGGGCGCCGACATTCATGTAAATGCTGTTCTGAGTATCACTCAGGTACACTGTTATACTTGCTTAACAATCTGGAACAGTGCTAGTGGAATATTTATGTTGTCTTACTGGTCTATTGGCCATCTTGTTGTCTCCATTTGTCGGAAAATAATTGAATATTTAACTCTCAAGCTTAAATATCATTTTTTTCCTTGTGCAAGCTTAAATATTTAACTCCCAAGTCTCCATTCGTCTCATATCAAATTTAACTTTATAAGCCTTTCTGTATTTCTCTTGCAGGCGATATTGGGAGGCACTGTCCAGGTCCCCACACTTGCAGGAGATGTTGTCATTAAGGTGTGTGTGATTTTTTAATAAATGGTTTCTAGAAGATAAATGTTTGATCTTTGCAGAAGTTGCTTTGTAATTGTAGTTTGCTACATTGTGAATTTTGTATATGTTTATGATTTCAGGTTCGCCCTGGCACCCAACCTGGTCAGAAGGTAGTTCTGAAGAAAAAAGGTAAGAATAGCTGACTAGTTCTTGCTCTATGCATTAACCACATTGTGAATTTTGCTCTATGAAATTGGTATACGTTTATATCACTCCCTTAGTTAAATCATATACATTATCATATTTTTTCTTGCTGTTTTTCTTGTTTATTTAGGTCATCCCCTACCTTTTAGTTACTCTCTTTTTAATTCTCTCACCTTATGAGACCATATGAAGCACAGACACGTGATAGCTGTTGATAGCTCTAGAGAATGTTGTGAGCAATCATAATTTGTTGTGAGTTTCTTCTAACAGGAATCAAGCCCAGGAATTCGTTCTCATATGGAGATCAGTATGTGCACTTCAATGTCAGCATTCCAACGTATGTTTCCATTTTCTTTATTCAATATTTTTATCGCATAGAATAGTTTTTTGTAATTAGGAAATCCTAGCTTCTGAACCATACATTTTGTGATGGACGTGGAATATGTTTATGCAGGAAATTGACCCAAAGACAACGTGAGTTGATGGAAGAGTTGTCGAAAGAAGAAGAGAGGCAAGGTGATGCTGAATCGAATGCTGGAGCTTGTAGTAGCCAGTAGGCGATAATCAGCTCCGGATAACTTTTCCCATTCGTGCTTTTAGCTCGAGGAGAGTAACTTTTCCCATTCGTGCTTTTAGCTCAAGGAGAGTGACACACACGAAGGTATAAGATGTCCCCTGGGAACAGTGGTCATCGGCGAAAGTTTTGTAGAAGAGTGCGTATTAGTTTCCCATAATTTAAACATTTGATGTCGGGAATGGTGTAACTTGTAGCTGAGATTGCATTGTATATATAGACATTTCTTTTCTTAGAAATTTTCAGCTGGAAATTAAGCAATAGCCAATAAGAAAGTTGTCACATTTTGTTCTAAAAGTGCTGTTTTGCTTCTCAATATACAAAATAGTTACAGCCAAACATGTGTTCTATGTTCAGACTCAACACAATAATGTAAAAATAGTAACAATTCAGACGAACAATTATATTCGCATTGAAAAATTATTTGATTCAGTACTTGCACATCGATTAATAATTTATGTCAAATTATTCAACAAATCTCCAGCATGTAAAGGTTAGATACAAATTCCCTATTTGCTCAAAATTTGAAGGCATGTCCGCCCCGCTGGGTTCAAAGCCAGAAAAGCAAGATCACTGGGCAAATACATGGGTGGTTTTCACCACAAAATCTCAATATACTAAAAAAATCACACTTCAAATACCAAGCAGGATGCTATAACAATACTCCTACAACTCTTCAACAACTCTACAGTTAATACCAAACAATTGATATTGAATCTGCACTTCAAGCTGCAACCTTAGGTTTTCCCTTTTGTTTTTTCAAATCCAATGATCCCAAGCCTTTGCCCAATCCAACAGGCTCATCTTGTCCTGCGCCGCTCTTTTGTTCTTTCTTCTCAGCACCTACACCGCCATTTGAATGACTATTTGCTTCCTTATTCAATGCCTCTGCATCTGGGGTCATCCCTGAAACCATACTGAGAATCTGCTGATTAAGTTGTGACAAGGGTTGGACGGGATCAGTAGGCTGTGGTTTCACGTAGCCCCTTCCTGTAGCTTTCTTTCTGGCATCAGCAGCAGCCCGTGCAGCTCTTTCATCCACTCCCCGACCTCGAGGAAGGGCCTCGCCTATTATTGCTGCATTTAAGGATTTGTTAACAGCACTACCTGACCTTCCTGCGGCAGCTTGAAGTGCTTGTATCAGGTTTGGATTAGCCTGCCGTGGAAGTTATATCATTAGCTTACTTGTCCCAGATGCATAAAGCGTGAGAAACTAAACATCTTCCTGGAAAACCAACTGACCCTAGTTGTGCAAGTTAAGAGAATCTTTCTCAAAAATTGAATACATTTGGAAGTCGTACAAGATATGGGAATTCCTATATACAAGCAACTGACTGAGAGCTCAAAAATTCTACAATTCGAATTTTGATGACCATTAAAATATATAAATATATTCTTATCTTAAATTCCTAGGGTAGAAAAGGATCTCACACTACCTTTAGTAACTCGATAGTATTTTGAGCAGCTGCTGAGTTTGCGGCTTGGCCTTTTTGCTTCTGTGCATTCATCTGCCACGCAGAAGTTATAAATTATATCAAATCCATTAGCAAAAATGACAAGGAGATTGAAAATGTTATTGTAATAATCCAACAACACTCATTTTTTAAGGCCACACATTCACCTGAATTTCACGCATCTTAAATGTCTTCATCCAGTTTTGGGAATCCCGTGTCCTCGAGTCCTCCTCGCCTAATTGTTTGACAAGTATATCATAGGTTTTCTTCTCATGCTGCGATATTAAAAAATTTGTCAGGTAACATTCTATAAGTAGCAGTTAACTCCAACAGTCCAAACAAGTTGCATACCTGGTGAGAGAGCTTGAAGGCACCCATACAAGTGAATGCAATGGCAAGAGCATGATAGCATACGGCAGTCTGTATATGTTCCTCGCCTAAAAGCCTCTCATTCTTTTTCAAGGCTTCTTGCAGATAGCGGAGAGCTGTGTCCATCTTTCCAATATCCTGGTACATCATTGCAACATTTATAAAAGTTGCAGCAACATCAGGGTGCTCTGGGCCAGATGACAAGCTTAATAGAAGCAATGCACGAGACATGTGCCGTAATGCAAGCTCCGTTTGGTTAAGTCCATGGTAAAATAGAGCCATATTACCGTAGCTGCAGCACAACAGTGGCAAAGAAAGAGTCAAAAAGAACATGCAGAGAAGTTGGAAATAATTGTCAAATGTCAAAATATTTCCTACATTCCACGTGACATAAAATTACTCCATTTTGCTAGTATCAACTTGGGTTATTTTAGATTTGTCCATGACAAGAATTGAGTTTTTGCTATCAAAAGCTATACAAATACAAGGAAGATAACAAGAAAAGGGGCAAGGGACTGGTACCTGTGAGCAGTATCAGGATGGTCCAAACCAAGGCAACGTTCATTTATAATCAGTTCCTTGTGCTGCTGCATTATGGCTCCAGCCATGTCCCCGGCATGATATAAAACCATGGCAAGGTACCTGTAGGTTAGATAATTCAAAAGTTAAAAACATTTCAAGCTTTCTTTTAAGTCAGAAGTCTAATATTGAGCACAGAGCTCAGACTACAACAGTTATCTGACTATGGATCTCAAAAACAGATATTTCAAGAGAAACGGATTTTAACTTTTTAAATGTTTCTATGGATGTTTAAATTTTCTAGAACATCCTAATCAATTGGGTAAGGTCAAGATTTCAAATTTCAGCAAGAAATGAAAACTAGAGCAACACTTATTTACCCCCAAAAAATGCTTCAGAGCTGTAATTTGATATGACCAGATTAAAACATATATGCAGTCCTCAATTCATCGAGTATACAGAATAATAACCAAAGTAATGAATATTACCTACAGCAGTTTGCAACCTCCCGATGCATTGGACCTGTCACCTGCAATTAATTGAGAAACAACAAAACAGTTAATGTATACTAGAGGAGCATCAAAAGCTAACAAAAAGGATACAATACCTGTTGAAGTATTGAAAATGCCTCAGAAAATAAGGTGTAGGCTTCACTAAGCATTCCCTGAAACAAGGTAGGAGTAATTAGTGACAAAATATCTCATACTGGAATTCCGTTCCTATTTTCTTGTTTCCTTAGTCAACTGATAGAACCCTCCACCCATGAGTAGAACATGGGATAAAACCCAGACTTTCCCTCCTGGGAGAGGGAGAAATCAAGAGTACAAATATAGTGGTCAGACCAAACTCTTCCAAAGTTGCAAATCGGTAAGAGTAATTAACCACTAAATCTTAATTTATGTGAACTAATCTAATTGTTCCACAGTAAAGCTTACTCAAAAATATTATATCACAATTGCAATTTACAATATCTTCTCCAGAAGAACAATGCCTAAAATTTGATTTTATATGATGTCATTATCTTCAGCACATTTAATTACTTCTTGATATTGAACAACTATCCATAGATGCATGGACTTAAATAGAACAATCTTTCAAAAATATAAAATAAAAATAAGTGGGCTGAACTGGATCTGATACTGAAGTAACAAGGGACAGAGCATACCTCAGCCAATTGGGCTTTTCCTGTTTCCACTAATTCTTTAGCTTCCGAGCATACCGGAACTGAGTGTTTTACAACAGGTTGTAGATTCGAGATATCTGATGTTTGGAATGGAGCTGCAGCATTAAGGTCATATCTGCGAGCTGCAATGGTTATGCCTACCTGTTAATGAAACCATAAAGCAAGTTCATCATTTGTGGGCTCAAGCTTCATTGTGGGACAATTATAATTTATAAGCAGAACAAAATAACCAACCACCAAGCAAAGAGCCACATCTTCAGTTTTGACAGACAAATGGAAGTCTCTATTAGAGAATAAATCTGAATATCAATTATAATTAATATAGTTTCTCAATTATATTAATATTCATGATCTTCTCTATTTTAATATCTTTAGGTATTCACTTTTCTTTTAGTTATCATTGACAGTCAAATTATCAACCCTATAAATAGGCTCTCCTACGTACTCATATTAAGATCAAGATTATATTTTCTCCCTTAAATTTCAACATGGTATTAGAGCCTCTTGATCTTCTGTTTTGAGTTTCTTAATGCTTCCGTTATTATAGCGGCAACCTAAGGTTGTTTGCCCGGCCAGCTAATCTCTCGCTTCTACACGATGTCATGAAAAGTTTATAATTTTCTCTTTATTAGTTTTAGTTCTCTTCGTATTCCACATAAACAATTCAGCCCTCAGGAAAATAAACATGTTGATCTTTCTCTGTGTTCTCATTAGGCGATCTCTCTTGGCATCCATCCACCTTGGTTTTCTCCTCCAGCGAAGCTCTAACAACCCCTTTCTTGGAGTTTGACAATCATTTTTGTGACACCAGCTTGGTCGCCTTCCTCTTGTTGTCATAACACCTGCATTTCCTCTTGCCGTTCTCTGCCTCATGCACCGCAACAATGATTATCGGTGCCGATAAAAATAGAACAGTGATCATCGGTTTCATGGTCAATCTCTCAATTCTCTTCTAGAATCTCAAGCTTATCGCCTTGAGTTTGAGGGGTTGTTAAAGAATCAATCTGAAAATCAATCATTATTAATATAGATTCTTAATTACATTAATATCCACGATCTTCTCTAGTGTAATAACTTAAGTTATTCACTTTTCTTTTAGTTATCATTGATAGTCAAGCTATCAAGCATATAAAGTACTCATAATAAGATTAAGATTATATGTCCTCTTTTATATTTCAAGAGTCTCCAATAAAAAATTTATGTTTACTTCACAGGTGAAACAATATACAACCTCCGTCCCATAATGAGTGTTTACTTTTCCTCTTTCATAAATATTAATTAGTCAGTGCTGTATTTTCTCGTGTACCCTCAAATGCATTTGGTGCAATACCCTTAAGTGGTTTTAACAAACTTAACTCGAGGATTCTAAAGGTAATTCGGGCATAGTTAACTTCTTAAAAGTAGACACATTTTGCGATAGATTTTAAAAGAATAATTGCATATGTTGACAAACATATAGAACCTCAAAAGACCAGAAGTGTGTACACCATGTAAACATGCATCATCAGCAAAACATCCTACACCAAGTTCGTCACAAACTTTCACCCCAAATATCACATAAAAAAACAAAAAACTTTCGGCGACAATTTCTTTTGGAAAAGACAGAAAAATGAGGATGCAAGATATCATTTGCAACATCATAAATTAAAGAAACTTATTGAAAATAAGACAAGTAGTTGAAGTAATTCAGAAGAGTCATAAATCTAAGGCATCAAATAACTTTTAGATCACCAATAAAGTGCAACTACACATAGAATTCCAAATTTTTAAAGTGTCCCCTCAAACGCAGCAAATCAAAGAAAAATGGGATAAATAGTACTACCATGGGTAAATATACGGGGTAGGTCAACATGGATCTTGAAACCAATCAATTGCATAAAAGCATATGATGAAACAAGTTTAGAACAAAAAGAAATAACAAATATGCAGAAGTAAAACATACCTTCTGGCAAAGGTTACGCATAACTGATACTTTCTTTACCAGAGATCTCGCACTATCTGGCAACTCAAACTATACAAAGGGAAAGTTTTAGTAAAAATAAAATACACTTGTCCATTAAAAAAAATGTAGAAGACATTGGATGTGTATGGATATCCCATGGAAAACAAGTTAGTACAGTCATTCTCTTTAGTATCAGCCAAATCCAACCATCTAGATTCCACAATGAAATGAAACATTAGAGAATAAATCTCATTCACATCTAAAGATATTTAGAGAAAAAGAATTGTGTAAAAACCATATAGTGATGAAAACATTAAGTAAATCATAGGAAATAAAGAGCAAGTGATGTTTTATCATAACCTGTATAACAAACTAGAGTAGCACAACTTCCAAGGGATGCCATATAGCCACCTACTGAGATTAGGTGTATACCTGATACTTAAGTTTTGCAAATTCTTGAATGTTTGTCCAAAGTGTTTCTGAGCTAACATTCATATACGAGGATTGATTTTTCCTTGCAGGTGCCCCACCTTTCGACCTTGTTTGTCCCCTAGAAGACTTGCCTGAAGACGGGTGACCTATCTGATCCTGTTGCATGAGAATATAAGATTAAATGTTCTCTTGAAGGCTATCCATTGACTACATTATTAAGTCAGTAGTTAGTATGAGAAATGATAAAATCACATTATCATTGCAAAACAAAATAATATCTTAAGTTTAGACAAATCATTTTGAATTTGTTTGGTTATCTGAGTGGTCTGATTAATAATTTCAATGGCATGAAGCAAATTCATCAGCCTGAACAGAGATACTGTAGATAAGTGAGACAAACACATTGTCGAAGTAGAATTGAATATTCATTTTTAGGATACCCACTTGTAATTAAGATTTATATTGATGATTCTTAAGTCTTAACCTTAAATTGTCTCATCCGAAAAGATGGATTTGTACGCAAACAGATATGAGAAGTATTAAATCAGGCTATTTATTTACCATTAGATAACCAAAGTACCCTCTCTTTTTCACAACATAAGGTTTGAATCAATGGCCATTGTCATATCCAGAGAACGCAACTGAAGCTCAACATTTGAAAGCCACATGTGGCGGAGGAAAACATGGAAACCCCAAACAAAAAATATCTATAATAAAAAGAAAATGCCCGTCGAGTGAGGTCATAATTGTTCAGAATACCTTTTTGTGAGTTTTGGAATGCAAGCTATTAGCAGGAACTTTTGCGTCACAGCTCCCAAAGAAACAGTTCAGAAAATGTGCAATTGCTGGACCAAGATCATGATCCTCTGTCTCTCTCAAGACATCCTGCACAACCCAAAAATGGCCACAAGAAAATGAACATGTCACCGTAGAATAAAAATCAAGGTTTCAATATTTCAAAAGAACCATTTATCTTATATTAGAAGTGCAGAATTAAAACATCCACTATACAACCAAAAACACATCATATAATTGACGTATTTTTTAGATGAGAACGCAAACATGCATGCATGTTAATCAGCATAAGTAACGTAAATACATGCTGCTCACCTTGAGAATGTGCTTTGCACACCTGACAATGATCTCACTAATACAAAGGTCCGACAGGTGAGATAAATGTTTGGTACCCTCAGCAACCTATAGCAAAGTTAATGGCTTGTCAAAATAATGAAAATAATAACCAAAAGAAAAGAAGATAATGATTTGTGGAGCCCCACTCATGAGTTCACAAATTTACAATACTAAGTTAATCCATTCTTTATATTCAATTCTCCAGTTGTCTTTCTAGGCTGGTATTTGAACAGGTGACATTGAAAAGTGGCTATAGGACCTGCGAAACTTACTTTTCCAATATAGCGAACATTAATACCATGAGCATGGAGTGCTTCAGTAAATGTCTGGCCATCCATGGGAGAAACTTCAAGCGTGCAAAGATCTTGTATGAACTTTGGAAGCACGACATCTTTAAGATACGAACTAACTTTCCTTACATTTTCTTCATCTGCTTCTATGTCCTAATGAATAGAGAGGACTAACCTGAGATAAACCTCCAATCAATAATAACAAATGGAAAATATAATCCTCTCAGAATTTACCTCTTGATTCCCAGCCAACTTGAATTCTGTAAAAACATTTGGGTTAAAAAGTATTTCCTCATGTGACTTGTGGCACTCAGATGGTGCAGATGCACTCCCTTGGACATTCTCACCCTTCCTTTCAGATGTAGTATCCTTTAATGAGCAACAGAAAGAGCCATAAAATTAAATTTACTTCAGCGCATAACAGTGTGCATCGTGTTCATGTTTCATAAAGTATGTCAGGAATAAATAGAGCTAAGCAATAGAAAGCAATATCATATGGTGTTCCTTTCTATCTAAATACATTCCACGTATCAAGTTCTCATGATATAGAGCCACCCGCATATTGAGAATAACTAAGTGCTAATCAGTAATCAGAGAACAATTTTTTGCAATTTCAACAAATTCACAGTGCTTGTAACATTATGCAACCATTGTTTTTATAGTCAACTTGAAAATATTTACGTCAGTTCAACTGTCTTCTTTTTTCATGAAATCAAAGCAATTTCATTGACTAAGCCACTTGAAATGGCACACAGGCAAAAAAAGAAGTATAGATGGTAAATCACATTTAATAGTACCCTCTAACCTCACTGTTCGAAGATGCAGCAGCAGTTTCAATTTTTTCCAGTTCATTGGTATCAGATATTTCATTGCTGGACACGTGAGCATCTCCATCTTTGGTGCAACATTTTGGTCCCTCTGGAGCTTTAGCCTTCACGCATTAAACCGACAATTTTCATTAGGAAAAGACATATGTATGATACAATTTCTAATCTAATGCAAGAGCCTACTAACCTGACAATATGCAGCAATTAGTTCTGATCTCAGAATACAAAATCGAGAACCAGGCCCAGTATAGTTTGCATCACGAGGGGTTACTCTCATCAAGTCTAGAAGATAATGCCTGACATAGTATATAATGCTCAACTAATGAAGTTATAGTATATCAGTACGGAAATACCAAAATAAAAACCAAAGAGTCAGAACACCCAAAACTGTATGGGGACATAAAGATGAGTCATGAGAGTCAGTTGATTCGGAACAAATGTTAAAGATGTAGTTCTGACTACATTAGAACTAAATTGATACTTATTAGTGTATATCATGTAGAAATAAAGCTATTATAAATAGATATCATGAAAGAATCAAGAGCAACCAAGCAAGATAAACTCACACATTTAAGTATTTAACGACAATATAGTGTATAAAATATAAATTTTCAACAGCGGAACTCAGAAGATTATAACAAACAAATTTAAATGGAATGTAAGAAAGGCGGATTTGATTGCACTGTTAACATATATGAAGCGATGCATATAACAAGGTTATTAGCAAAGTTAACCACAAGAGAGTGTTCACCTGTCATCACTACCCACAATACCCTTGCACTCCACTGGTGCAGCTAACTTATAAGAATTTCCAGAGCCATCAAGAACTGTGTGCTCCTTCAAATGAAGACGTTTCGCAGCCTCTAGCACCTTTAGAAAAAGAAAAGGAAAAAAAAACACTTTTCACTATTTACAAGAAAGTAACTCATTTGATGAAACCCAATAGTATCGTTTATACCATAACTATATTGGGTATATATAAAATAAGTAAAAACATGAATGAAAATACATTATTTAATATGCGGAAAAAGGGTCTTAAAAGGAAGGCCTAAAAGTTCTATCAATTTATCAACAATGATGAAACCAGATGCAGGTTAAGTATCACTCCCTCACCTTGGAATGAAAATCTTCATTCCAGCATATTTTCTTGCCATTGTCAACAGAACCATAGAGAAGGGAGTCTGATTTATCCCCCTGAAGAATTCCGGGCAAAACACTCTGAAAAAGAGGTGTAAAACAGGTTAGTACACAACTACATGTAACCCCGGATACAGACCGTTAGTATGACTTGTATAATAGAAGCAATGGTAGATACTAACAAATAAGAAATTACAATTTGCAGTAAAAAGTAAAACCAAGATAAATAGCAACATTTTAAAATAAATAAAAACCATTATGCTAACAAATATCTTTTATTTAAGACCAAACCAAAACAAGAATAAAAAAACTACTTTGACACAGACAGGAGAGGGAGAGATTGTCAGCTACGCACCTGAGCTACAACTCTATGTCCCCTGTAATCAATTATCGCCATAGCAAGGTTATAAAGCCCAGGCACGTCAGCTTCCTGATAAGATTTGGTGCCTTTCAAGTCATTATTTGCAGAAGCATATGTAGCCTGCTCACTGTCAGCCAACTGTGTTTCCGCAGAAACATCTGAATCTCCAGCCACTGTTCCATCACTCTTTTCCCCATTGGAAGCCCTTTCAGATGAATTGTTCAGACAGCTTGCACTCTCAGTCTTTGAATTAGCATTTGAAACACGTTTCTTGGACAGCTGCTCAAGGTCCGCATCCACCGCAAAGCTAAAGAATATATTGTTGTGGACATACCTAGAACCAAAAACAAGTATCTTGAGACAATAATATTCCAATTAAAATAAATCAGGAATTTTAACATTTGTATAAATATAATACCAAAAAAAAAAAAAGAAAAAAAAAAAAAAAAACGCATATGAAAAAACTTGTGACATCATGGCAAAATAATAGAGGGAGTCATAAGGATTAGAGAGTACAAATGTTGGACCCAGTCAAAGATACTCCTATGGAAGTATGAAACAAAAGAATCTAAAACTCAACAAAGCAAAGGCTTGCAGCAAAATAGCTTCCCCCATCCCGGAAAAAATTTAAGAATGATTGCACAAAAACAACTTAAAAGATTGTTTACTGAGCTATAAAAGACAGAACTCCTAAATAAACAATAATAACAAAATAATAAAGGCTTTGGTACTCTTTTCAGAGCCACTAACATGTGAAAGCATTCTGGATCAGTTGGATTTATTGGTGGTATACATCTGCTGATGACTCCAGTAGCACCACTAATTGCTGCATCAACAAAATCAGATGTCACCTTGTAGAGAGCTCGATCCCGCAAAATTCTGGAACAAAGTAACTTTTTCAGTAATATAGAGATGCTGAAACTGATGGCAGATGAGAAAAGATTAAAGGTAAGGATCGCAGTGCAGGTTGCTTGATCAAATAACAGGACACACCTTTCCTGTGGAGTTGTATGGGGAAACTCCCGGCATGATTGCAACTCCTCATTCCAATCTCTTTGCATGCCAATCAGTTCACTACCATATGAAAGAGTCAGTGCGTCCTCAGCTCTCGCTGCATCACGTTTATGATCTGACAAAGTGACAATAATAGAATCCATGTAAGATCCATTCAGAATTATAGAAACTAAGCTGTGACACCATACAACATCAATGTTATACATGCACAAACTTATTAGCAACTCACAGTTGCTGGAGTATTACACATATGCAGGAATAATCCAAGTTGACAAACTCTTCCATTTGCACAAACAAATTAATCAATAGTAGACAGAATTGTGACACCCATGTAAAATAATTATTAGGGAAATTCAATACAGAAGTGGCATTCATCAAAAGCGAGAAGTGTAGAATGTAGCCCACTGCTATGAGAGAAACTAGATAACTCAATGCTGATAATGAAGAGAAAAAAAAATATCTACTAAGAAAACATATTCCCTGAAAATTCTAGTTAGTTGTGCCACTTAAAGTGTTATCTGCGACAAAACGAGTGGAAAACAGTGGCATCCTAGTAAGATAGTAGTCATGTCATATATTATTAGTATCACTCAGCCTACACGATAACAGTGTTTGTCTCATGGTACTACTATTTTGTCACAAATAGCACTTTGGCGGCAGAGTCAACCAAATTTCTGAGGAGCTTTTCTTCTCTCTAGTATGTATGTTTTGGTGATTATTCTTACAATTTCTTGATCATTTTCCCTAAATTTTATTGAACAAGACTGCAACATGATTCACATCATGTGACAAAAGGTGAGATATCCTACAGCATGGTATCCTACCAAGTAACTAGTTCCGACTAGATTTGATACTTCACTGCTTATGTGATAAAAGTCTTCATCTATTCCATTATTATCTAAAAACTTCAGACGAAAAATATTCAGCCAACAAATTTTAAAGGAAAATATGAATCAAATGAAAAGGGTAGCATTAAAGCCAATGGCCACCCTGCATAAACTAGATCGAAACTATAACAAAATCATCCAACAATGAAACCAAGATACAGGAAGATGTCATGCAAACTCAGATAACCAAAACAGGCAATTACAAGAAAAATAAGAAAATGGATATAACTTCCTGTGAAACTGAACTTACCAGGAACTGGATATAATCCCAGCCATGAATTGGGCGGCAACAGAGATTGAACATTTTCAAAAGGATGTGCAGAGGCCTTTCGCTCCAAAATATCACGAAAAGCTTAAACAGGACAACACAAAAGGAAAAGGAAAAAATCAAATAAGTGCTGAAAAGATATCCATTAAAATATTAGACCACCTCAGGATTCAATAACAAAAAGAATGCTTCAGCCATGTTCTCTGTACCCTTTTTAAACTTAGAACTGAGTTTCTGCAGGAGTCCAATAAGGGTGGTTGCTTCTGAAGTAGCTTTAGTTGGCTTTGGGTCAAGAACATTCCCATTGCTTGAGTTAACGTAAAACATTTTTGTGGTTCCCGTAATACAATATGCATTACCCTCCAAAGTTATTACATCCAAATATATCAAATCACCAACAAGCCTGAAGGCAAAAAATGAAAATTCAGCATGATGTCAATATATTAACAGGAAAAAATGAGACGCAATCTTTACAGAGCGATAACTGTTATAATGCAAATGCTCATGTAACGAACGGGCAAATTACCCTTCAAAATATAATGATTATAGAGTGCAATTGTGCTGCCTGTATATGCGCATACATATAAATCATAATCAGAAGAAAATGCATGCATATGCGTTTTCAAAAAGCAATAAGTAGGAAAAAATGGTGAACATTAAAAAAATAGATTTCAGAATTCACCTCCTATGGCTTGGAGGAGGATTGAAGGACGAGAACACAATGCTTTCTACGCATTTGATCTCCTTCGAAGAAGATGATATTAAATTACTCATTGAACCAGCAACATCTTCCATGAAACCAAGACCGTCAAGTTCTGGGACCTCAGTTTTCACAGAATCTGGACCACAATCAAATTCAAATTAATGTGTTATTAATACCTTCAAATTGCAGCATTTATTAAACGTTAAATTACAACAACAAAACCATTTTCTAAATAATGTTGGAGTCGGCTACATGAATCCTTTAGCAAAACTCATTGGAAAACTTTAAATGTTAGATGAGGGACATAAATTCAAGCTCAAATCTCAAACCTCCAGTGCCTGAAGCTTTATTCTGTGCAGTCTCATACTGCAAAGCAAGTGATGTTGACAATGAGGCATGAAGTGTGGAAAGGGAAAGTAAATCTCTTGTGCGATGAACATGAGCCCTGATAGATCTGTCATCATAAAGTGCTGCCAGAACAAGTAAGATGTTAGAGACAACAATTATATCTTACCACTACAAAGGTACAAAAGAGCTAACTAACCAGCAACCATCTCCAAGGAGCAACCGCCTGTTGTAATATCAGCAACTTCAGAAATTTCATTATAATCTTCCAGATGATGAGTTGAACCATCCTTTGTTTGCAACAGCAAGTCATAGCATGTAAAGAAACATGTCTCTGGAGCATCAAGAAGGAATTGTCTTACATCCATAACGGAATCTCCAGGGTTCAACTACAGATGACATTCAACAAATCAATTATGCAGCTAGCCTTTTATGACGAATAACATGTTTTAAGGAGCAAAATAATGTACCTAACCAAGTACAGACAAAATCCGCAAAAAGTGAGCAGTTGACATGACTAGCATTTGTAATTATAAATGGGAAGAAAAAAACAGATCGCAACAGTTTATATACATAATAGATGTGTCTTCCGTTTTGTGATAAAAACACAAGGATTTACCTAACATGTGCATTTAATGTTCATTTAGTCTTGTGTTTAGTAATTTCATAGTATTTGTTTACTTTTAAATTATGAAAGGGGCATAAAAGTGAGTGAACTATTGATGAAAAAATACAAAACTTGAATTCCAATGCCTCTTATCATGTGTAAGAGTTGCACAGGATAGACAAACCCAAAACACAATAGCAAAACTAGTAAAGAGTAGAGCATCATCATTGAAATAGCTCACTTGTAGCTCAAGCTTCTCGCCTCCTTGTGTTTTCACAGTGACAGGGTAGAGGTGGATGTCACCTGCATTTCCAAGAGAATTATAAATACCAGCTAAGTTACATATAAGTTAAAGTATAATTATATGAACAATTGAAACAGAACTTTGATGAACTGCACATATATGGGCGAGAGCTCCAAACTTAAGATGAATGGTTATAAAAATCCATATCAGGTGGCTTTCCCAAAAACAAAAACAAAAATGGTTATAAAAATACATTATTATGCTTCAAAGACATAATTGATCAAGAAAATGGCTCTTCTCGTGTGCAACTGTGTATTACTAAGTAAGGCAAAACTTTCAATAAATTACACCCTAGTATATAACTTCATTTTCTTATATTTGGAAAATTCATGTCTGATACATGAAATTGAACATGCAAATGCAAGTTTGAGACAGTAATTTAAGAAAGAACTTTAATTTCATTCGGTTAAAGACGTTACAAGTTACATCAACAAAGTTTAAAGAAACATGTAAGTACAAACACAATATGCAAGCATCTCTGCCTGATCAAAAAAGGGACATGCTGCTCCAGGCACAGAGATGTATTTGCTGTTTGCAATGACATGTCCCAGTTTAAATTAGAATAACATCAAAAACCTCTGTGCTCACTATAAAATGCTAAAAGTACCTTACCTTGCTTCGGTACTTCAGACTCCTTCATTGCTATCTCAGCAGCAACGGGTTCAACCCCAGAAGCATTTCCATTAGCATCAACCTGTA
>JAYMTH010001004.1:0-16732 GCA_036897465.1 Pelargonium australe | reverse complement strand
TTATTAAACGTAAACCATGTTTATATAACTTGATAATAACATAACTAAGTTATTAGATCACACAATTTAGACCCTGATTTTGCGGGCACACAAAAGTGGATTTGCATTTGTATAGACACGAATTGCATTAAACAAATTTGATTAAATTTTTTAGTTGAGTCGGGTCAAATAAATTATACATTTTAAACGTTATAGACTCACAACTCAATTAAAAAACCACAACCTTTTTAGGTCGAGATACCATATACACATACATGACCAAACCCGACTCAAAATCTAAATTGCTAGCTCTATCTGTTCGGCGTGAATCATGATTTGCGTGGGAAAATATAAAAATACTTACTAATCAAGGAGCTCAAGTGTAAATAAAAATGGACAGTACAGAAATAACCATAACTACAAGGACCTAATCGAAAATTTCACTTCCAAATATTTGAAACTGTGTGGGAAAGTGAAAAATGACGGGGACCAGTTACACGCACCAACCACAGTAACACACAGTCAGACACAGCCCGCTCTCTTTGTCCGTCAGAGAATGGGAAGCCAATCCAAAGATGATTCCGGCACCGACGGCGACACCTCCAACGGCGACGCTCCTCCGTCCAATTCCAGCCTCTTCTCCGCAGGCGAGAAGGTCCTCGCCTATCACGGCCCTCGCATCTACGAAGCCAAGGTATTGTCTTCTTTCTCTCGCTCTCTTTCTCCGCCTTTCTGGCTTCTGCGTCAATTCCACGCTTGATTTGGAGTTGGAATTTGTGTGGAGAAATTGATTTCTGTGCGAAACGAGGAAGAAGAATCTGAATTGGGCGGTTTGGCCGTTTCAATTACTGGTTTGGCTTGGAATGATTGTGAAATGACGAGGACCTAGGGTTTTGTTTTTGAGTTTGGATCTTTTTTTAATCGCAATACGATTTTAAATTTTAAATTTGTATGTTGTTGCGCAATGTGATGTGATTATCAAGACTGCTGGATAGAAATTGGATCTTGAGAATGTGAATTTGTCATTTTATCTTTGTGAGATGCAGTAATAGTGCAAAGCTGGTTATGCATTATGAATTTGGGTCTTTTTGTTATAATTCTTATAATTAATTATATTAATTGACATTATGTTTGTAATTGGTGCAACTTAGTCAGAGGTTGAATTCAATTACTCCCCGTCCCAAATTGCACAATTAAGTTCTTAAAAAGGAGAGAGTTCACTCATTTTGGGACGGGGAGAGTATACATTATACAATTGAATCATTTTTATATTTTTGCATGTAATTAAGTCCATGTATGAGTTACCTAACAGCTTTACTTGTTTGGAGATACCAAGTGGCTGCTGCCTGCTTGTAATTTTTATTTTTATTTTTTGTGAGCAAGTAGTTGGACTGTCTTACAAAGTGTTTTCCAATCTGACCCACTGTAAGTTTCTTTAAAATGTCATACTAGGTTCAAAAGGCTGAGCTGCGAAAGAAGGAATGGAGATACTTTGTTCACTACCTTGTAAGTTTGTTCTTCTCTTATCTTTTCAACTCCACATGTTTTGGCAACTCTGTTTCTAAGAGCTTCTAAGCTACATGTGCTAATACTTTATTGGTTTAGTCTATTAGATAATGTTTGAGGTAGGATATGAATTTCCTGGATATAGTGTTAACTGATGTACCCATTTGCTATTTTGCAGGGTTGGAATAAAAAGTGAGTATGCTTTCTGTTATTTTCACTTAACTGATTTGTTAAGTGAGATTGAAAGTCACATTCTAGAACTCTTTTTTTACTCTCTTTCGATTTAGTGTTGTTGCAAAATTGCAATTCTCTACACCCTAGAGATCTGTGGTCATGCTAGCAGTCTGAAATGTGGCACGTTCTTCTTTAAACTGATTTTTCCTTCCTTTCTAAAAAGGAAATATAGATATAATGCAAAATATTATGGCGAAGATGGAAACAAACAAAAGCACTTCGAAACCAATCAAACAGAAAGTAGTAGTTTTGCCATATTAATACACATTTGAAACAGATTATTTGTGTTTAGTTTCAATTGCTTCATCGTTTTGACTTCTAACTTAGCAGTTACAATAGACTTAAATTTATTTGAATTGTTTATACTCTGGTTTTAGTGGAGTACTCATGGCTCACCAAAGCAGTCAATGTGCGGGATAACATTGTTTCAAATCATATAATAGTATGGTTATTATTATTATTGTTTGTTTTTTTTACCTAATTATGTTAGGAGTGGAAATGCAATAGGGTCCTGCATATCTATGTGTCAAAGATGAATGTCATGGAAAGTAAACTCTACAATATAATCTTTTGATTTAGGTTCAGCAATATATATGGTCTCACTCATTTATTATGCTGAACTTGAATTTGGGACGCTGCTAGGGTTCCATGCTACAGAGTAGATATAAGACAAGAAATCTGTTTATTCACGACTAGGAAAGAAGGGATCATTGTTTTGATTGAATAAAACCCACTTGTAACATATTAGTACTTTTATAGATGTGCCCTTGTTTTGGAGTTGCTTCTACTTTCTATCTCTTCAACCTCTCATAATCATTCATTTATAGATTGTCATGTGTACCCACAATATTCACCAGTGCCCTCAACATATGTACTATACTTATTTTTAATTATGCCAACTTAAGGAGTGGATAGGAAAAAGAATATTGAGGACTGAACATTTTGACAACAGTTGGGACGAATGGGTAGGCGCAGACCGTCTAATGAAGCATACTGAAGAGAATGTCTTGAAGCAGCAAGCCCTTGACAAAAAACAGGGTGTAGACAAGAGTTCAAAGTCAGGACGTTCTGCTCATACAAAGCCAAAAAGCTCTACTGGTAAGCAAAAATCAGCTCTAGTATTGCTTTTGTTTGGATTATTTGCATGTAAGCTTGTCTCCTATTCTGAAAAAGAAGTTACACTGGCTACATAGTATATTTTCCCATGTTGCCAAGGTGTTGGCTTGTTGATAAGTGTTGCTTATTTCGTAAAACTCATTTTAGACTCAATGGTTTTTGTTTTGATTTTGTAGATGCTAAAGTAGATAAAGAGGACCTCAAGAACTATGGTATTTTCTTCTCGTCTTTTTTTCTTTTCATATAGGCAGTTGTGTGGAGAATGATGGAATTCCATATATAACTGCCAATCTTCTGCTTTACTTAATTTCTTTGCCATATAAATACAGTAGTACGGGAAATACATGTAATAGACTGCCTCTGAACCATCAGCATTTTCTTCAGGTTAAACGTTACTTGATTGCCAAACTTATTTGATATGTGTTTGAGCTTCACTGGGAAAATTATTTGAATATAATCAAAATCTTTACTATGGCCAAATTCAGAATTTTGCTTGAAAATTTGAAGTGTCAATTTAATTCCATATGTTCAAATGCACTGTGTGTCATTCACTAATTGTTTTTCTTTTATCATTTACTCTGTTCAGTATTTACATAAATTAACTAACTCTAGAGAAGAAGTGGTTGTTATATTTAAATATAAAAAAATTGTTGCAGTGGCAAAAGGGAAGAAGCGAAAGAATGAATCTGGTGTCGAGGTATACATTCAGTTTTATCTATCATTAAATTCGGTTCTTATTGTATGTTTTCTGAATAAGTTCACACTTACAGATACACATTATTCTGTATATGTAGTGTCTGTGGTGTTGGTCAGTACTTGAATAGCGCTCATAGATTTCATACTCTAAATGTCTTAGTGGTATTTGAAAATGGATGTTATAGTTAGCCAGAGTGATGCATCCAATTTTGGTGCCCTCAATTAAATAACTTAATTAATTCATAAGCTTTTCATGATTATTTGCTTAGTATTTTGATTTGCATTTTGGAGCTTTCGTTTTTTATTCTCATTGGAGCATGATAATTTATGGTAGAGTGTGTGGTTCTGTCATTTATTGAACTTTAACCGGTGTTATTAAAACTAGTTGAGTTGAGGTGATATAGTTTTCCATATTAGCGGTAGAAATTGAAATTCTATGATTTCAGGATGACGTAATATGGGAACTTGAATAGCTTTGTAAGTTGTGGAACTTTTGGTCTCCCTTTAGGTTCGTTTTATGCCAAAGTCAACATTGAAGATTTAGCTTATTGCGTAGTTAACACTAGAAAATAAAGTAAATCATTGCGTTTGCATACATAGACCAAGAAGGATCTTTCATTGGTCTAATTGTGGGTATAATGTGCTAGGATTTATAGCAGAGAATGGTACTGATGATTTTTGAGATAAAAAAAAATAGAAAAGTAGCTGGGATTGGTAGCCCTACTGTCCTCTCTTTCTGGTCTGTTCGAACTACAGATCTAACATTTAAAGTTTTCTTCTTCTTTTGTAATTATTATTCTGCTGGCATAGAGAGCAAGATGTCAGAGAACCAGCTGAGATTGCTGGGCTAAGTTTGTCTTGTTTATTTTTAATAGAAGGACAATTTATTTGTGGAGAAGCTAGTCAAGATCCAAATTCCCT
This sequence comes from Pelargonium australe, assembly GCA_036897465.1. Classification (NCBI taxonomy): domain Eukaryota; kingdom Viridiplantae; phylum Streptophyta; class Magnoliopsida; order Geraniales; family Geraniaceae; genus Pelargonium; species Pelargonium australe. The sequence goes on along the minus strand of JAYMTH010001004.1, from coordinate 12,280 downwards.
CAGCGTTGAGGAAGCAACTTGTTGACGATTGGGAATTTGTTACTCAGCAGGATAAGGTATTTCTATCAAAAAAAAATTTTTCTCATTGTAGTCCGTTGATGCTTGAAATGCAATTAGTGGAATTGTAAATTACAGAATGCTTATTATTGCTGTCTTCGTGGATTTTTATGATTTTGTTGTTTCAACGGAGATGGTGGTGGAAATTTGGAGGACAATATCTTGTTGTGCAATGCAACTTTTAACTCAATTCACATTTCTCCCACCCTCTGAGATTTGCCTCAATAGAATTTCTCTAGCATACAACTCCAACTAGATTCCTATTTTGTGCTTAAGATTTGAACAACATATCTTTCCGCAACTCTCATCCAAATTTGGAGCCTTCCTTGCATTTGCACCTTGTAGCTCATTTAAGTAATTTCTTTGTAGCGTCATAGGTCCCTAATCTCCGTTGCAGATATAGCAGAGTCAACCTTGCTAGTCTGTATTATCAACATATTTTCTATTTATCTGAAAGTGACGGAAACTCTTTACCGCAATCCTAGAGAGAGAGAGAGAGAGCAGATTGTGACGCAGCTAATTAGGGTTTCATTTTTGGGTAAAGATCATTGTTCTTGTGGTTATTAACAGTAGCTGGTTGTTTAAATCTTTTTAAAACTTAACTGCTTCTGTTCTCTAATATCATTTGAAGGATTTCATATAGAGCTACATGTACAAGAATACATGTAACTGAGTCAATAGTGAATCCTTCTTGCAGGTTCTTAAACTTCCGCGTTCTCCAAACATTGATGATATATTGACAAAGTACCTCGAGTACAGGTCAAAGAAGGATGGCATGTAAGTTTCTCTCCCTCCCATTTGAAATACACGGAGTTATACAGTAACTTCTATCATTTCCCCCCAATTGATTGTCATTCAGCTTTATGATGTAGTTTTAGCTCACTGGTAGAATCAATATGTTTTATTTTGTTCTATGAAATATTTGTTTTGGGTGGTTGCTTATTAGAATATTTTTTTGCACAAAAGAAGTTCCTACACATTCAATTAGACTGAATATTTTTTATAAATGATTCGCACAATATTATTACTATTATTATTATTTTAACTTTTCTGTAGGGAGGATGGAAAAATGAGATAATAGAAGGCTAAGAATCTAAGATCACACTAAAAAATAGATGTTCAATGTAATCTTAGTCTTCCATTCTCCATGCATAATGCATGGTTTAATGATACCACTTAAAGACATTATCAGTTTGTTAGCTGGCATCTTAAATTCCCCAGGATATTCCTGGAGCTTTCCTGAGAAAAATAACCATCAGCAAGGAAAAAAGCAGCTTGGCTTTAGAGCTCTATGGCCCTTTCTAAAGTTTAAACTACATTTTACTATTTGATATGTACAAGTATGCTCCATGTAGATTGGTTTTCTCTGAAATCTCCAAGGACTATTAATATTCTGATGACAGTGCACGTACTATGCTTTTCTCGGATGCAGGATGACCGATTCAGTCGGAGAAATCTTGAAAGGATTGCGATGCTATTTTGACAAAGCATTGCCTGCATTGCTCTTGTACAAAAAAGAGCGTCAACAGTATGAAGAACTAGTGGTAGATAACATCTCTCCATCAACTATATACGGTGCTGAACATTTACTTCGCCTCTTTGGTATGTTCATTCATTAGAGCTGGTGCTTTTTGACATTTTTGGGGTTCTGAATGTTTGCTTTTATGTTTATTTGATCATAGTACTTGTGCATGCTGATAACTTCTCTTCTCTAAAAACGAAACTGTGCTGTTTACTTCTCATATTTAATAAGTATTGATACAACCAATTTAGCTGTTATATTAATGAACTTCCATTTCAGTATTTCACGTTACTTAAAAGTATAGTGAATCCTGATGAAATTTTGTTCAAGATTTTGTTAGATGTTCTGACCTAAAGCAGTTAACCCTTTGGCTGCCGTGGTGATAGCCCTTGCTGAAACTCTAAACTTAGTGCTTGAGATAAGGTTTCTGGGTGTTAGGAAAAAGCAAGCCCGGTATATTGAGTTGGAGTGGAATAGGATTAAAATAGGAGCAAGGTGGATAAGTTTAGGAGGAGTGCTCATCCTTCTGCATCTCTTGGTTGCCCCATTTTGCAATCCTCCGGAATGGGGAGGATCAGGAAGGAAAGAATTTTAGGTTTAATCGAACTTTAGAATCCCAGTGTTGTCGTTCATGTCGAAGTGTACAGACTCAAAGCATAATGTAATTAACGGTGAATCGTTAATCAATACATGAAGCATCTTAACCCTTTCAGTCTAACAAAACACAGAATTTCAAACAAGGAATAGTTGTCACCACACATCTTTCCCTCCTTTTCTACATCAATCTTCAGTTTATATTTATGTAAAACTAGCTAGTAAACTTATGAGAAGTATCTTTCTTGTGCATGCTCCTAGTTTTCAGAAGACCTCTTAATATTGCTCAATTTTCTGGTATTTGCAGTTAAACTACCAGAATTATTGGGATACGTAAACATCGAAGAGGAAACAATGACCAAATTGCAGCAGAAACTACTTGACTTTCTGAAGTACGAATCCCTCAATCCTTGCACATTATAATTCTTTAATTTGTGGGAAGTTTGGTTCTGTTAGTTGAAAGTGTCGTGCCAATCATTATATATCTTCACTAACTACAGATTAATGATAATTCTCTTATCACTACTATTGCAGGTTTCTGCAAAAAAACCAAAGTACCTTTTTCCTTTCTGCTTATGATGGCTCTAGAGGTATCGAAAGCAAAGGCAAGGGAAAAGATGACTGAACAGCTACACAAACCGCTCTATTGTTCCTTTCATCAAATTCGACCTTTCATGCCAGCGGCTTGTCCACATCACATTCAACTAATCCGAAAAAGGGAGGTCAATCCAATGTTGTTGTAACTGTAACAGTAGCATTAGTCCATTCTTTTTAAACCGTCTTTTAGTGACATTCAATTCGGGAGTTTACATTGTGCAATGAAGTGAGCTAACATACCATAGACATATGGGTTATTCTGTTTCTGCAACCAAATTGTAGTCATTATAGTCTCAGATACACTCTTACAAAATACAAGCTTGAAAACCAGAATGACTTCTTTCTTTTTTTTGTGTTATGTTATATAAGTTCCAAAACAGTATTTTATCTTGATGGTTGACTCTTATGGATAATAGCAGACAATTACTTTAAAGAAATATTTTTAAAAAAAAAAATTAAAAAAATAATAATGAACAAAAATAATATATCCGCTGCCGGGATTCGAACCCGGATTCCAGATATGATAGGAATTGCCAGTAGTGCTACAGCGGATTTGTGTTATTATCTGACAAACAATAGTATTTATTCAAAAACTTATTCGCTTCATCTCCCAGAGAGACCGGAAGAGAGAAGCAGAGCTCATCAGTCATCACCTTCACTTTCTCACACTTTCAGTTCCTTTATGGCCTGAGACAATTGTTTTGAAACCCTCCCCAATTCAATCCCTGCGGCTCCGACCATTTTCCGATCGCCGCTTCTACTGAGTCGCCCAACTCGACCACTTCACTCACTCCTTCCTTCTCTAAGCCTCAACCGTGCTTACCATTTCCCTCTCCAATCCCTACCGCTCTCTGCGCTATTCGTCCAATCTCTGCCTCCGTTCCGTCGCCGACGCCACCGATCACGATCAAGGAGATCGCGAAAGCCATAGCCACAGTCATGAGTTTCTGCTCCACGGCTTTGTTTCTGCTCTTTGCTGCGTCTCCGTATTTGCTGCAGAATGCGGTCCTTCTCGTTGCTTTCCTGCTTGTTAGAGTAAGATTTTTGGCTCCATTTCTCCTCCATCGCCATTTCCGTTCTCAATATTTACTTCAACTTGTCTTGTTTTTAGCATTTGATTCTTATATTTGCAAAATTGCTTAAAATACTGAACCAGTAATGTTTGTGTGAGTGTAGAATAGGTAGAGAATTAACAGTGTCTGCTAGTTTCTACTCTGTTATTTGATAAGTTTCTGGACTGTCATTACTTAAAATTAGAATCAAGTAAGGTTCCGGATACTCATTAATAAGTACTTCGAGCTGCTAGTAAGTTCTGCTGTATGTATCTTGTTTGTGTTACTTGACAAAAATGTGCTCTAATGTTAGCCAATACTGTGGTTTAGCCGTTTAGGCATGAATGCTTTGTGTTTTCTTCATGTTCATCGTCTCAGAATACACGTATATCGTTTAGGAGGATTGAGAAATTCCTCAGAGTTTTATAGTTAGTATTATTTATTATTGGATCTGTTATGAGTTTTTTGTTTCCTTTGAAATGATGTACCGATTCACTTATTAGATCTCAGCAGCACTAGATGTTCTTACTGATGTGTTTTGAGTTACTAGATGGTTTTTTTATTTATATTTTTGTGAGTGTGTGTAGTTTGCAGAAGATATGTTTACAGAGCATTAGGGCTTATGGTAGCAGCATCATTGTGTGCCTTGGCTGTATCATCATACCCTGTTTGGGGAAATTTCACTGCATATGATGATATGATCTGAAACCATTTGAGGGTGCAATTTGTGGAATTTGGTGGTTAGTACTGTGTTCATTATAGTCTACTCACTGTAATTATTATTATTCATATATTGAGCCCTATAATATGTGAAACTGGGCATGTTCATAGTAATATAATTGTGTTATTAAGTCAAGGTTTTATTAAGGACATACGCACGTCGCATAATTTTGCACATTCTTTTTGGTGAATGATAATGTATTCTTCATATCGCTACAATGAGTCAATACGAGTAAACAACTATATTGCCCTGTCAAGTCTGTTGTGCCAAACTTTTAGCAGTAATGTCAACAGATCATAGCTGTTACCTTTTTTATGGAATGATCTATGTATATTTATGTCTCTTAGGAAGATACTCTACATATAACTTTATCATACCGGTTCACCAGAAATAATGAAATGGGATTTTGAAACTTCATAAATTAATTATATTTAAGATACACAATTAAGCAGTCATGCCATGTTAATTGGAGTGCATATTGTTGAAAAGTGGCATGTCTTAGATGCTCTAGGCGATACTATTGCATTTGATAAAACTGGACATTGACAAGTAACAAATGGGGACTTATGTTCAAGGAAATTGAACCAATTTATGGTCATAAGGTCAGAAACAAGATACCCGATTTTGTCCGATTTTGCTTCATGATGCTTTCCCAGCTGTGAACAAGAAGTTCTTGATGTAGCAGCTTCAATGGAAAAGGATACTACTCACTCTATTGGAAGGTACTATTATTAGACGGGTATTTGTTCAACAATTCTGGTGTTCTATTTAGTTAAGGATAGAATGATCACCTCAACGCTTTCAGTTTTGTAGTCACATCATCTTTATGGACCCTACTATTGTGTGTTATGCGCAGAAAAAAGTAGGTTCTACATGTATTTCTAGATTTTTCATGATGTTGTAGTCCTTAAAATCATCGAGAAACATCATGTTAAACTGTTTTGTTAAATTATCCAGAGAATCAGTTGTCCTCTTTCCATTGCATGATTATGATAAACACTTGCGTGCATGTTTTAAATTTCTGTTGAGTGTCTACTAGTTCAAACATTTAGCAGTTGTTATTGTGTTAGTTGCAGAGTTGTTGTAGGCCAAAGGGTAGGGAAATACCTTCCTTCTATATGTATTTAAAGTTTGAGTATTTAAAGCTCTGGTCAGTTTAATCTTTATTGAAGAAATACTATAGTCTGTTGATCGCTAATATTATAATCCTCCTTGTGTACCATTTTTCTCTCATTGTGAGGATCTATTTTATTTGTCATGACCCGTGCCTATAGGTATTATTTAATACTACATTACGTATCAGCATTGCATAATTTTCTTCAGTATCATTAGGATTAGGGTATGGTTCAACACTATACTTTGATACTCATTTTGTATAATAATGTTGTTGATGGATTCTAACATTGTCTCAAGAACGATCATAGGATATTATATATACAAATCCTTTTTGCTATCTTTCCTTTTCTATATGGTTTGGTCATGAGTCTCTTTTGTTCAGGGTTTGCAAACTGTCTTTGTGCCAAGAGCACTGATTCACCTTGGGGATAGGCCTCAGCCAGGGGTATCAGAGGAAATAGCAGAAATAAAGGATGGAGCAAAGCTTGGTATAATGATGTTAACTGGGGACCATGAGTTGAATGCACGGTGAGTTAAGAGCTCTGTAAGCAACAGTAAAGTTTACTGCAGCCTGAAACCCGAAGAGAAGCTCAATCGTGTGGAATAGCATCTCTCAGAGGTATGCACTGGAACATTCTTGTCAATAGTATTGAGTCATTTCACAAAATCCGCTGTTAAACATAGAACTTGCTTTAACTTGGATATTGTGAGCCTCTCTTCCATCTGTTTTAGGGTTTTGTTAACAGTATGAATTAAATTCTCAATGACATACCTGCATCTCATTGCTTTCCATTGTTCATGTTTTTCAGTCAACAGTATATGAATGATATAAATAGCATTTATACGGTTACAGTTTCTTGTTCTGAGTGAATGACTTTTTCTTTCCGGGAGGGGACCCCATTTACTGCACCGTGGGTCAATAATTTTGACATGAACATATAACTATCACCACGAACCCTTCAGTGAACTATCATTATTTGAAATCACATTTCCCAAGTGTGACAATGGAAGAAACATTGATGGCATGAACACTAGAGACCATATATTGTGAGGGAAAACACGTGGGCTTCGACACTGAATCACTGACCATAGTAGATAGTAGACAGATCTTATTATTTTGTTGCCCAGTTTCTGCTCCTTGATCGATTTATTGGCTGTTTCTGGCCCAAACTTATTGCTTAATGAATGTTGACTTCGCAAACATGCAGGTCCTTTTACATGAAGGTGGAACACTTCTCGTTCGCCTTAATGCCATACGTGCTCAACGCAGGAAGGTCTTGGAAGCCGGATTGCATCATATGATTACATATCATCATGCTGGGATTAGTTTTGCCATAGAACACAAAACAAAACCACGCTCCATCCTGACCTCACCTGTATGGGTCATGCTCACTTAAGTTATAGTCATTTTGTTTATGTTTTCACTAGCTAATCCATACATGAAAGAAGCCATCAGTGGCTGATACTTGTGTATTATGACTTGTAATACAGTGCCAACCAATGCATGCTCGTGTTGGCGTTGTCCCCTTCTCGAAAGCACCAGGACCAAGGGACTGTATGCCGAAGGGATTTTCCCATCATGGTATGATAAACGTTGTGGGCGGCTTAAGGTGGTTTCAGCGATTCCAATCTTTGTGAGCGAATGCGTCGTTTCAGTACTGCCAAGTCATACAGTGTACTTGCAACCATTGGCAGTAGTATACATTTGGTTACTAAAACTTCACATTTGCTTACAAGTAATGGAGTCGTTAAAATCCACGTTAAGCCGCCTGCAGCATTTACTCGGAAACTTGTAAGTTTACTAGCTCACATGTTGAATTTGAATCTTTGCTTTACAGTGACCACACTTGTTAATTGGTTCAATCACAGTGGTCATGCATGCTATGCACTACTAAAGTTAACGAAATCTACTTCACTTTATGTTTGTTCTCTGGCTAAGCTACTTGTAGGCTTTTGCGCCACGTGTCCAAATAGAATTGGACGATGAAAGATTAGGATATTCAATTTGCATGTTAAAATTAATGGCAAACTGTATTTACTGGTCTCCACCCAACTTCTGTTTTGGAACAGAAGAGAAGAGAAAAAGACCAGCTCCAAAAGAAAGGTGTAAACCATGTTTTCTTTTGTCTAACTGCCAACTGCTATATCTAGACCTCACCAACCACATTTGACAAACACAAAAACTATTTGTGTTTCTTCACAACTTCCTAACTGACCTATTTCAATCTTTAACTGCATTCATTCAATTTCAATTACAATTATAGATCAGTAACTACTTATATATTTCATTAAAATATAGATTATACAATCTTCTCTATAGAATGAGAATAATTACAAAAGTTCCTAATTTTTGTTATTAGGTGACAATTTTAGATTCGAGTAAGGTTGATGAAAAACCCAAGCCCGACTCGAAAGGATTTCGAATTCATTAGAGCAGAAGATTTCATTTATAAGAATCATTTTTAGTGAAATGACCGAATTCTTGCAAGTTTGCCCAATTAGATCAAACATCTCCAATTATATGTGAAACTTTTTCCCACTAAATGTAATAATGAATCAAACAAAGAGAAAACAAGAAAGATTGAGCTGAAACTTCAAAAAACTTGAATTTAAATTTGAAAGACTTCAAATTTTTTCTCTTTTTTTTGCTTGAATTTACATATGTTTCATTCCAAGATCTGCTGAACAGAAACAGCAAGGGCCAGAGAGATTTCTATTCCTTTTTTCTTCATTATTTTTTCAATGAAATGCTTCGATTTTCTCTCTCTACTTTTGCCCATCTCTCTTCTCCTCTATACACTAGCCAAAATTATTTTCCTAATCGAAGAGATTTTTGGTTTTTTTCTCTCTTCCTCTTCTCTCTTCAAACTCATTTCTACAGATTCATTAAAATAACTGAACTACTCGATCTTGCTGAGCCCAATTCGGTTCACAACAATGTTTCTAATCCCATCCGCCGCCGCCTGCGAGCACATTCCTCCGCCGCCGCCGCCACTCTGTTCCACTCCGGCCATGTAGCTCCTCACCTCCTTCCTTATCATTTCCTGCAACACAGCCAAAAACTCTCCGCTGAACGGCACGAACCCATTATCCAAAACTTGAACTTGCTTCTGTTGCACTGGCGGCGGCGGCGGAGGTGTCGCCGGCATCAAGGAGATCGAGTTCGCCATCTGGGTCGGCTCAGGAACCCGATTCGACACCTCGCCCGAATCGGCTCCGGGGAGAGACAGGGACAGTGAGGTAGGCGGATCGTTGGAAGACGAGGTCGTCTCCACCGGAGGCAAGACGCCGCCGGTTCTCGGCACGGGTCGGTAGACCTGACCCGACGTCTTCCCGGGGGCGCTGGAGTCGCTCACGTCCGACCCGGAGGGACTCCCCGGGTTCATGTACAGCCCGGTGGACACGGCCGCACCGGCGCTCACCGACCTCTTCAGCGGCCTGGTGTCGGGGCCGCACTCGTAGCCGCCGGCGCTCTCGTCCATCATAATCGACGAGCACCGCCGCTTCAAGGTGGAGTTCCAGTGGTTCTTAATCGCGTTATCGGTCCGGCCGTTGAGCAGCCGAGCGATCGTAGCCCACTTGTTCCCGAACCGCGCGTGCGCCCGAATAATGGTCTCGTCCTCCTCCGGGCTAAACGCCCGGTGCTCCACCTGCGGCGAGAGCTGGTTGCACCACCGCAGCCGGCACGACTTCCCGGACCTCCCCGGAATCGACTTGCTGATGAGCGACCAGTTTCTCGGGCCGTGCTTCTGAACCAGCTGCTGCAGAGCATCGTCTTCCTCAGGACTCCACGGACCCTTGATCCGATCCATATCTTTTCTAGTCACAGCCATAACATATATATAAGAAGATACAAAATTTAACCGTTGTGTTGCGGTGGTTGAGGCTATGGAGGTTATGGAGCTCCGTGTTGTTGGTGTTGTTGTGAGCTCGATGGGTTGGTTTTTTATACGGAGACGGAGAGGTGAGAGAGAATTTATATAGAGCCAGTGACCGGTGACCGGTTGGGGAGGTGAAAAGGGTGAGGAGGCGTTATGGAGGCACCGCTCGTTCCAGGCAAGCGGTTGGGTTTGCGATACAGCTGTAAAACGGACACGCGTCACGTCGCAGTTGCACTGATTTACACAAGTCGCTCTCTCTTCTATTTTCATTCTGCTTTGCTTTATTTTTTCATTTTTCTTTTACACGCTCTCGGGGAGGAGCGTGAGGGCACGCGCCAAGTGTTGTAATTAACAAAAACCTTAAGGAGTCCCCAGAAATGGAGCGTCTCAGATGTGTCCCGAAAAGCAACTGCATTTGCCGTTTTGAAGGGATCGGTTAAATTTTGAAGCACTGTATTTGGACAACAGTGTCACCGATCACAACATTTATTTTCTTGTCCTGTACCAATTGTGAATATCTACCATTTATTGTTTGGTCATCGGGGAAAAGTCGAATCGGTTTAATTTGAACTCAAGAGTTGGAGTCTCTAGTTATGTAGTTGCGCTTAAATCTAGTCGAGAGATTACGGTCTCGTCGGGAGTTGAAACACTAACATTTAGGTTATGTGGCGGTGCTGAGGCTACTATGATTCATGAGAATTTGAGCTTGGTTGGATATTGCTGCAAAATCCGATGCGTTTCAGGTGGTTCAAACATTGTAGTTTAGGGAATTTACCTCTATTAGTTGTTGGGTTAAAGCCTTGTAACTCAAATTATTCTCAATATATCTCTCCATTTTTATTTTTATTTATTTTATACATGTGTTTTTCATTTTGTGATAAACCAAAGGGGGATTAGATCACATAGAAATGGACAGATGGCAAATAAACACAGTCCCTCCAATGAGAGAAGGTTCCACACGATTTGTGCGTGTGGATAATTACCAACAATGCCCAACACATGCACCTATATTTACAAAAATGTCATTTTATTTTTATAATTCATTAATAATTTTATTAAAACGGATAGTGAATTACAAAATTCATAAGAATCAAATTAACATAAAAAATTTACAAAAAGTGCAATTAAGATTTTTTTACCGAGAAAAACATCACTTAACCATTACAACAAGTTATTTTATACTGAAAAATATCTAGCTGCATATAATAGAAAAAAAAACGTATTAGTCTCATGCAAGAGACTAAAAGAACAAATGAGCAAGATTTTTATAGAATTGAAAGTTACCCAACTCAAAAAACCAGGGGCCCCAAGCAAGTCCTCCCCCTAGCATGTAATGAATCACCAACTTCACCCCAGACGAAGATTGAACCTAACTCTAATACCAAAACTAACACAACAAGACATATCGAAATTAACAACAACACGAAAATCAAAATTTCACTAAGAGAATACAAATCACTAAAAACAACTGAAAAACTAATTACTGACAGAGCTGCAATTAAGCGGCGATGCTGCAATTACTAGTAGTAAGAATAATGATCTGAAAACTAAGCAGCACTTGGCTTTTAGAGTCGCTGACAGAACTCCGACCGCAAAGCTGTTAGAGGCGGCTACGTTTGTACTTCTACTTTTTTTCTCATAACCCTAGTAGAGCAATCGATGTTCTCGCGATTAAGATTTTTTAATTTTATTATTGGCACTCAAAATTAATTATGAAAATTATTTAAAAAAACTAATTAAGATTTAAATAGAATAATAAGAAGTAGATAACGGTTGGGAGAGTCGTGAGTGTGATTGTTTGACTGATGAGAGCGCCAGGCTGTAGAGCATTTTCGTGTCTGATTTTTAGTTTTTGTTAGTTACAGAAAATATTAAAATAAAAAATACGCCGGTAACTGTGATTGAAATGCTGATGTGGCACAAGACGACAAGAGCGGTCGCCGAATCGGAGAGCGAATCATTACAGCTTTTCCTGTCAGTCCAGCCTGTCCAACGGCCTATTCAGTAACCGGCACGTGCCGGTAACTGGCTCTCGTTGATCCTTATCCTTTACCTGTACGGAACCGGTAACTCTCAAATCAATCCCTCACTCTCACACCATTGTTGACAATGCACACTCGCCGAGGACTGAGGGGACCTTCCCGCGAGCTTCTTTGCTCACAAGTTTTCAATTTTTTCAATAAATAATTAATATTAAACAAGTTGGATTAAGTTTTTATTCTTTTGCATTACAAAATCAAAGTGAGATTAGATGGTTTAGTGAATAAATTAGTTATAAAGTTCTACCTTTTTTTTGTTTGTTGGTTTTTAAGTGATTTGAAATGCAAGTTGAACTTCATGTTCCATAGTTTTATATTTTAATTTTAAATAGCACACAATTATAGTTCAAATATTATTGTTGTAATTTTGTGACATAGTTTCATAGAACTATGGGTCTTTACGTGTAATGGTTAACTCCATGTTGCGGGTTAGTATACGATTGAATTAATTTTAACTTGTATAATAAAATAATTACTATGTCATGTATATTGCTACGCATGTAATTTGTATCAAATTTAGAGCAACTATCTTTCCACAATATGTAAAAGGGTTATGATTTTCTTAACCACAACTCGAATAACATTATATCACTAAATTTTATGCGCTTTGAATTAGATCACCCACATTTTAAATAATAAAAAATACACGTCGAATTTGAGATCTCAACAAATGACTAATTTAATTATAAAAAAATTGTAAA
>JAYMTH010001003.1:0-16735 GCA_036897465.1 Pelargonium australe | reverse complement strand
AAGTAACATTTTTTTTTTGTATAATTATTTAGATATTTGTAAAAGTGCGAATAATTTGATCGATTTTATTTTTAACAATTTATTACTTTTATTAACCAAATAATAACAACTGAAAAAAAAAATGATTCCCATTCCCACACTTTAATTGATCCAAACAACATTTCATGGGAATGACAATGACAATGGGAATGGAAGGAATGAGAATTGGAATATTCCCATCAAAATTCTAATCCAAACGCAGCCTAAGAGATTAGTATGCAGTAGACATACGTTTGTTTCAAGTGACAATGAATGTGGGCGGTCTTACAATGTACTGTTCCATATCATGATAATCTCTGCCTGCCCATGTTTCAAGCTTACCTTGTTCCTACACAATTATGTTGTGGGCGGTCTTACAATGTTTTCTAACCTTCATCCTCTTACTTATAGGTGGAGAAAATACCAGAATCGTTCGACTCAGTGCAGCATTATCTCAGCTCATATCTCTTTCCTTTAGTGGAAGAGACACGATCTGAACTGTGTTCGAGTTTGGAGGTTTTATACAGAGCACCATACGCCGAAGTCACTTCTATTGAGGCATCAAAGACACATTTATACAATGTTCAGCTTGATACCTGGAGAAACAGGTCAAAAAAGCCTGGCCAAGAGCCCTACAGGACATTGCCAGGAGATATTTTTGTTGTCTCAGATTCTAAACCTGAATCTGTTGCTGACTTACAATGTCCAAGAAGGACATGGTCTTTAGCTTGGGTCACTAAAGTCACAGATAATGGTTACCATTCCTCAGCGGGTGATAGTGCTGCTTGTATTAAGCTCAAAACAGCGAAGGACATCATTGGAGATGGCATGCAAAAGCCACTCTTTGTTGTTTTTCTTATGAATATAACACCAAGCAACAGGATCTGGAGGTCATTGCACTTGTCTAGAAATGTGAATATAATTAAGGAAGTTCTGTGCACTAATTCTGTGGTAAGAAATTGGTATTTGTTGGCTGATGCTTCGTAAAATACAATATATACTTGAGCATACATATCCGTTGTTCATGTGCTAGACATAACGGAGTAATATCTGCATCCTATGATTTCTCCATTAGTTAAAGAGATCTGTATTAGAAAATTCTGATACACAACAAACATCATGCTACTCTTTTAATTTCATGATCTCTCTAGTTCACAAATTATTTGTCTTGCGTCAATTTAGTGTTCCCCGTCTTGACATTGTACTGGTGTTCATTTCTGTTAACTAAATGGAAATTGACTTGTTGCCATGTTATGTCTATCAAAGATTGAACTTATGTAGGAAATTTGATTGTCTGTTGGTGCCAGGTTGAGGAAATATGCAGTCAATGCTCTCTATTTGTCAATGCAGTCTGTGCTGTGAGACTGGGTTCGACATTGCCGTCTACTTTGAATGAACCTCAAAGAACGGCAATACTCTGTTCTTTGTGCAAGATAAATTGTAATCACAAGTTTTCTGTGGAGCTTATATGGGGTCCACCAGGTACCGGAAAAACTAAAACTGTAAGTATGCTGCTTTCTACCATCTTGGGAATGAACTGCAGAGTTCTTACCTGTGCCCCAACAAATGTTGCAATCACGGAATTGGCATCTCGTGTCTTGAAGCTGATAAAAGAATCATCTCAGACCAGATCTGAAAGAGGGGTTGCATTTTGTTCACTGGGAGACATGCTCTTGTTTGGGACTAAGGATCGACTTAAAATTGGTTTTGATCTTGAACAAGTATTTTTGGATTACCGTGTCGATAGGCTCAGAGAGTGCTTTGGACCTATAACTGGTTGGAAACACTGTTTCACTTCCATGATAAACTTTTTTCAAAATTGTAAATTTCAGTACGATGCTTTCCTCGAAAATGAATTAAGCAAGACTGAAGGTAGTGAAAAAACAAGTGAAGGAGGCAAGAAGAGAAAATCATTTCTGGACTTTGCAAGGGAGCATTTTAAATCTACTGCACAACCACTTAGAAGATGTATCCAGAATTTGTGTACTCACATACCAAAAAGATTCATTTCAGAACATAATTTCCAACAAATGGAAGTTCTTGTGAACTTACTTGACTCCTTGAAATCGTTGTTGTCCCAAGAGAATGTGGTATCTGAAGAACTGGAGGAAATATTTTCACATCCACAAACTTCACATCCTCCTAATCTTTCTGTCTTTATGTCTGCTTTTCTTTACTTGAAAAATGAATGCTTATCTGTTGTCAGAACTCTTCAAAATTCTCTTGATCAGCTTAAGCTTCCTAGTGTAGTGAGCAGAAGAACCATTAAAAACTTCTGTTTTCAAAAGGCTTCCCTAATTTTGTGCACTACTTCGAGTTCGTACAAATTGTATACAGTTAAAATGGAACCACTGGACTTGTTGGTCATAGATGAAGCAGCGCAGTTAAAAGAATGTGAATCAACCATACCCTTACAACTTTCTGGTATAAGGCATGCTGTTCTCATTGGTGATGAGTATCAGTTACCAGCTACAGTTAAAAGCAAGGTACCTGAACGTTTACTAATTTTTAGATTACATGTTAAGGGCATCATTATTTCACCTTTTTATATCCCCAACATCTATTTTGCTAGATGATATTCATAATTCATGCTGTGTAGGTCTCTGAGGAAGCTGGTTTTGGGAGAAGTCTGTTTGAAAGGTTAAGTTTATTGGGTCATTCAAAGCATCTTCTTAACATACAGTACAGGATGCAGCCATCAGTAAGTTGCTTCCCCAATTCCAGATTCTACACAAACCAAATTCTGAATGCTCCAAATGTTATGAGTGCAAGTTATACAAGGCGTTATCTTCCCGGGCCAATGTTTGGTCCTTATTCTTTCATAAATGTTAATGATGGTAAAGAGGAGCTGGATGGTATCGGGCATAGCCGAAAAAATATGGTTGAGGTAGCTGTTGTGATCAAAATAATCCAAAATCTTAACAAGGGTAAGTTCAGCATGATTTTATAGTTTCTATTCTCTTTTGTATTTACATTCTGCCTTTCTTTTGTATGATCCTTAAATTCCCTTAGTCCTACAGTATCATATTATTGAAACTTCAATGTTTTGACGAGATTTACTGATCAAGCAAAACTTTAGTTTTTTTTGGAATTTTGCTGCTATTTAGGGTGGCTAGATTTTACATAATTAACACTTGTATAAGGTTTTATTGATTGAGCACAGAGTGATAACCCATGTCAGATTAAGAAAACTCTGAATTAGTATAAACTATAAAGGTTAAACTTTGGAAAGATAGAACAAATAACAACAACAACAACAATAATAATAATAATATCAATAATAACAACTTCAACTACTGCTACGAATTCTAGTACTACTATCTAGCGTAGTAAGGATATCAGCTACTTGTCTGTTGTTAAAATAATCTCAGATTTTTTTTATTATCATGATATGGGAGTATGATATGATATTAAACTATGAATTAACGTGAATTTTCTCTTTTGAATGATTGAGAGCATGTATTAAATCTATTTTGGCTAGTCAGTAATGTTTCTTCAAGCAGATTCTTTTCATTGTTCTTTTCTGCTAGTATGTATACCTCTCTATCTTCTGCTGTTTCTCATTAGTGTTCATATACAGTTTGGAAGGACTCAAGGATGAAACTTAGTATTGGTGTGATTTCTCCTTATACTGCTCAAGTTGTGGCAATTATAAATAAACTTGGACGAAGATTTGAGAAACTTGATGGCTTTACTGTGAAGGTGAAGTCTGTAGATGGTTTCCAGGGTGGTGAGGAAGACATAGTTATAATATCCACTGTCAGATGTAATAATGGGGGATCGATCGGGTTCCTCTCCAATCATCAGAGGGTTAATGTTGCCTTGACAAGGGCAAGGTTTGATTTGAATCAAGTCTTCACATTGAAAAGCTTTTGTTGATATTTATAAAATGATTTTGATCCAATCTTTGATGCAGGCACTGTCTCTGGATCGTGGGAAATGGGAAGACATTGGTTAAAAGTAAATCTGTTTGGGAATCTGTGGTACATGATGCCAAGAGTCGTCAATGTTTCTTTAATGCTGATGAAGATAAAGGTCTGTCCAATGCCATAATTGAGGTCAAAGAAGAGCTCCTCGACTTCAATGATTTGCTTGACAAAGACAGTGTACTGTTCAGAGTGGCCAAGTGGAAGGTATCAGATCAATCTGTTATCTGCACCTTTAGTTTCTTGTGTTCCCGGTCTTTCCTTCTGGTTTTGTTAACTTATGTCCCTTTTGCTGCTTGCAGGTTTATTTCAGTTGTAAATTTAGGAGATCATTTTGGAAACTTGGGCACATAACAAGGAAATCAATTATTTTCCTTTTACTCAAACTTTCTATTGGCTGGCGCCCAAAGGGGTATAGTAATTCTATTTCTGGAAGTTCTCAGATACTGAAAAAATTCAAGGTTGAAAAGATGCACATAGTTTGCTCTGTTGACGTTGAGAAAGATATGAAGTACATGCAAGTCTTGAAGGTTTGGGATATTTTGCCATTGGAAGATATACCAATACTGGTTAAATCCTTAGAATGCATATTCAAAACGTACACTGATGATTTTCTCACTCATTCTAGAGCCATATGTCCCCAGGGGTACGCCAAATTTTATAAATTAAGTTAATCAATGTTGATTCTCAATACCATATTCTCAATAACTTCTTGTTATGGGCTATTAATCTTTTGCTATCTGGGCACTAATTCAATTATTTTTCTTGGGTCTGTCTCTAGGGAATTTGAAGTTCCCATGACATGGGGAAACTCTCATGATATTATCCGGCATAAAAGTCTTACTTTTGACTCGGAGAGTCTCTCAAGTTCCGTAGAGATAGAAAGTCTGTTGCTGATGAAATTTTGCTTGCTATCATATCCAGTTGCGAGCATGATGCTCTCTAGCCATGCTGGTAGAGATTGGGATAATTTGTATCAAGTATCTGATCAACAGTTGGAGATAATTCTATCTGCTAGGAGCACCTTTATAGTTGGACAGCCAGGATCTGAGAAAAACACTGTTTTGATCACCAAGTTGATTCAACGAGAGCGTCAGCATTACATGTTGTCCGAAGCCTTCAAAGAGGAACAGAGCAATGATCTACTTGTTAGCCGGAAAAACAACGTGGAAACAAGTACTAAACAGAAAAAAGGAACAGCCCTGCGCCAAGTTTTCATCACAGCCACACCTAAACAATGTGTTACCATCAAGCAGCAAATGTCTTATTTACAAAGGTGTGCAAAGTAGCAATACGTAATTGCTTATATAGTATATACAAATATGTTAGTCTGCAATATAAGCTTACATTTTAGTTGAGAGGAGCTTAGGAACAAGATTTTTACAAATTGATGAAATAAAAGAATCCTGGGTTCCCAATTAACCAAAATAGTTAAATGATTATACAAATCCTATATGTTCTTACAAAGTTTCTAGGTTTATAACTAACCTTAATACGCAAGAACATCTCCATTGGAACAGATTTGAGTCAAAGATACTGATACAATTTATTAAACATAAGTTGAAACAAAAGACAATTGAAACCAAAATAGAAAGCTCTTTCTTCAGAGGTCAAAATCTCATGTACATGTCGTAGGTATGATACTGGTAAATTTCGGAAATTGGTCCAAAAATACAAATCCTATATGCATGTTTTGTTGTGGTGAATGATGTAAATTGGTCTTGGAGAAGATTCAGAATTCTTCTGGTTAATATTATGCGATTCAGCTTCAAACCAATTGTAATGTTAATTGTTACTCAACTATCAGCAAACTTCACTTGTACTCACCGTGGGACAAGAATAAAAATTCTCTTCAACTTTACTTGAACTCTACATCATAAATACTCTTATGGTCCCGGTTTAATCTTGCTAGTGTCAAGCATTCAGTATACTCTAAATATCTCCTTTCATGTTTAATGATATACTTTGAGGTGCATGTTTGAAGTTGGATCTGCATGTCTTATGTAATTGAAATAGTTAATAACATGCTCTGTGGCATTTCAATGCATACAGTTATATATTAAATCTGTACTTATGATACTTCACTGATTTCTTGTTGTATATTCTCTTATAACTAACAGTATAGCTTTATAACTAACATGAAAGGGTTTTAAAAAAACAGCCCTTTATTGTATGGGTCAATTAATTAATTTGACTTGCAATCTTATGTTCAGAGTACTATGTATTTTTGGTTTTTAGTTATGTTCTTGATATATATTTGTTTATTGTACAGGAAGACTCTTCATAAACAGGATGGAGTAGAAAGCTGTTTGGTTGAGATGCAGGATATTGATGATGTTGTGTTGTCCATGAATATTCCTGATAGTTTTATTGATTTCGCATCCACATCATACCCTCTGATTATAACTTTTAGGAAGTTTCTGATGATGCTTGATGGGAGTGTGGGTGTTTCATTCTTTGACAGATTCCATGAATTATGGAAGTTTTCTCATGCTAAATCAAGAAACTCAAGATCTCCTGCATTACAAACTTTCATAAGAATGAAGGAGGTTAACTTTGATAGGTTCCGTTCATCCTATTGGCCTCATTTCAGGAACCGTCTAACCAAGAAACTTGATGCTTTCACTGTTTTTTCAGAGATTATATATTCTATAAAAGGAAGTCAGCAGGCAGGGGAGATCAGTGGTGATAAACTCAACCGGGAGGATTATATTCAACTATATAAGGGCTATATGTCTACTTTGAGCAGGAAAAGAAGAGAGCGAATTTATGATTTGTTTCTGGATTATGAAAAGATTAAAATGGAGAACGGCGAATATGATCTTGCTGATCTAGTAACAGATCTTCATTGTAGATTGAGAGTTCAAGATTACGAGGGTGATGAAATAGATTTTGTGTATGTTGACGAGGTGCAGTGTCTTACCATGAGACAAATAGCTCTTCTCAAATATGTATGCAGAAATGTTAAGGATGGTTTTGTCTTTTCTGGTGATAGAGCTTGCACCATTGCAAGGGGAAATGATTTCAGGTTTCAAGATTTAAGATTTCTGTTCTACAGAGAATTTCTAGTGCAAGCAAGAAGTGATGAAACGGATGAAGCAAAGAAGCTACAATATGTCTCACAGATCCTCCACTTGAGTCAGAATTTTCATACCCATGCTGGTGTTTTGCGGTTAGCTCAGAGTGTTATTAATCTTATTTTCTGCTTCTTTCCACTATCTATTGACATTTTGTCTCATGAGACAAGTCTTTTGGATGGGGAATGCCCAACCCTTGTTGAACCTGTTAAGGGTGAAAATGCCATCATTACTATTTTTGGAAACAATAATGTCGGGTTTGGAGCACAGCAAGTCATAATGGTTCGAGATGATGTTGCCAGGAAGGAGATATCTGATCATGTTGGAAAGCAAGCTCTTATTCTTACAATAAGGGAATGCCAGGGTTTGGAGTTTCAGGTGAATACATAGTGGTTTTTTTCTCCTAATTTTTATAATAAGAATGCACTTCCGGCTTTTTCTCCTAATTTTTGAAATAATGGTACTGTGAGCCTGCATTTTCTAACTTTCGTGTGTTGATGCGGTACCCAGTACCCACACACTTTTCACATGCACATTTTGTCACGCTTTAAAATAGTGCTATCTGTTTATTCTTCATCCTTAACACATCAACTTCTTTCTTTTTGGGTAGGATGTGTTGCTGTACAACTTCTTTGGTTCATCATCTTTGGAATACCAATTGGAAGTGATTGATGAGTGCATGAAAGAAAATAATATGCTTGACATTGATTTGCCTGTGTCGTATACTACCTCCAGTTGTGCAAAGCAAAGTGCCTTTTGTTGGGAATTGAAGCAACTGTTCATGGCCATAACCCGATCTACGCGAAGGTTGTGGATATGTGAAACTGCAGAACATCTATCCAATCCTATCTTTGATTACTGGAAGAAATTGTCCCTTGTCCAAGTTAGGCAACTGGATGATTCATTGGCTCTGGAGATGAAAGTTTCAAGCAGTAAAGAGGAATGGAATTCGCTGGGTATCAAGGTTAGTCTTAATGTATGGCTGATCATTGTGTTTCATCAGTGGTAAATTAAGTTACAGTAAATCAAGAGCAGCAGTTTGCAAATCATAACTTCTCTTATAAATCTTTCTGTTTCATCATATTCACAGCTCTATTGTGAAAGTTACTTTGGAATGTCAGCAATGTGCTTTGAAAAAGCAGAAGAGACGTATAGGGAATCTTGGGCCAAGGCTGCGGATCTTCGTGTTGCTGCTAATCAGCTGCATGGTACAAATGATGGTGCGGCTCATAATGCGTTTAAAGATGCTGCTGGGTTATTTGGTGCCATTGGCAAGGCAGAACTTGTTGCTCAGTGTTTAATAGAGTTGAATCAGTATGAAGAAGCAGGTATGGATTCCTCTTTCCATAGAAGTAAATTTATAGTAGCATGTAGGCCTTAAATGCATTTGGAGCCTTGTGATGTTCTTTTCAGAAAAATGAAATAATACTTCCATAATCTTATAACATGCAAGCTAGACATATAGATGATGCTGTAAATGGTTTTACCATCAAGGATTAATTTGGTGCATGTGGAACCACCTTTATCATAGTATTTTTTTTACTAGCATAGATGCAAAAAAAGGCCACATATCCAGGAAATGTGTAGTGTGAAACCAATATAATTGTTGTGAACACTGATGATACTGGTAGATATATGCTTAGTCATGTACATGATTCAAGCTATATCAGGTTATAGCATAATTTGATCTGTAAAAATAAAATAAAATAAAACCAGAATTATGACATTCATCAAGGCTTTGTTATTTACTATTTATTGATTTCCCTCTGTTTGTTGCTGGTGAAGTGGGAAAAATATAAACTAAATAAGCTACATATAACAGTTGAAGTCAAATCCTACTAACAAGATCCACCTGGTATTCATACAGTATTATCTCAACTTCACATAGTATCAGAGCTTTAAAGAGATGAATTTATTTTATCTTTGTCTTGGCATGTTAAGAGTACATAACATTACTTGTACTTACTAGTATATTACTTCATTGCAGATCAGAACTTCTTGGTAATACAAATTTTTCTTGATTTTTTTAAAATAATTTTGTAAGGTTTTCCCCATGTTTTGCATATATATTATGCTGGTCATTTTTGTGTAAAAGTTTGGCATTCAATCTGAAACTACATACTGTTGCAGGTACATATTATTTAGAGAAATTTGGGGAGTCAAGAGAAGAAGCTGCTGGTGACTGTTATTTTATGGCTGGGTGCTATAAACTTGCAGCTGAAGTATATGCAAGGGGCAAGCATATCTCAAAGTTGTTGTATGCTTGCTCCAGTGCAAAGATGAAGGGTGATCTTTTGGCTGAGGTTGATATGCTAGAGAAGGCTTGCTATTTTAAAGATGCATCTAAGCTCATACTCTTGCACGTGTTGGCAAACTCGCTCTGGGCTAATGGGAACAAAGGTTGGCCTATGATGCAGTTTAAGGGTAAGGGAAAGCTTCTCACAAGAGCCAAATTGTTAGCCAAAAATGAGATGGGTGACTTCTATGAATCTGTTTGTGCAGAGGCCAATGTTCTATCGAATGTAGGAAGTAATTTGTGTGAAATGAAACAAAACTTGAGTGCTTCCATGACACTTGAAAATTTTAAAGGTACTATTTTATCTGCTCGAATGATCCTTGACGCGCATCTCTGTACAAATACCTCAGAGTATATGTGGGAAGATCAATTGGTAACTGATATGATGAAGCATTCAGAGGAGAAAATTTCCCGAAATGAAGTCTCTGTTGATACACTTGTTTACTTTTGGGACTTTTGGAAGGAGAAAGTTCTCTGTATGTTGGAGTGCCTTGGGTGTCAAGAAACTCGAGATCAAAACACAAATGAATGTTGCGAGGAGTTTTGTCTAGATTACTTTGGAGTAAGGAAGCATCTCAGTAATCAGAACATCATATACATTTTGATTAACTCTGGTGCTGATTGGACAGAAAAAATAGATAAAGAATCTCTTCAAAGGCATGGTGATGTCTACAGTGTTGAAGCTCAGCAGTTTATTTCTGCTGCCCGGAGTTACTGGTATTCAGAGGTATTTTCCGTTGGTAAAAAGGTGCTGGAAAAGTTGAGAACGCTTCATAGGATCTCTACAAAGAACTCCCAGTCTGTACTTAACCAATGCATTACTGCTGTTCGCACCTTGGAAGTTACTCAGTTCCTTATGGAGTCCAAGTTCGAATCATTTACTGATGATAATACCTTGCGCAACCTCTCTGATATCGGGCTGCAATCAATCTTGTACTGGAGACAACATGATACTTCAATTCTCAGTGTCATCAGTCAAACTATTTGCAACGATGCTCATACTTTTCTTGTGAAAAATGCTCTTCACTATCACGAGGTTCATGACAACAGAAGAATGATAAAGTTCGTTAGAGCTTTCCGTTCTATGGATTCCAAACGCTCCTTCTTGAAAACTGTAGATTGCTTCGATGATCTGTTGGTGCTGGAAGTAGAATCCGGAAATTTCATGGAGGCTGTCTCTATTGCTAAGATGAAAGGGAATATTGTCATGGAGGCTGATTTTCTAGAGAAGGCTCGCCATTACAGAGAGGCAGCAATGCTTCTTCTCTCCTATTGTTTAGCCAACTCTCTCTGGGGATCTGGAAGGAAAGGCTGGCCATGGAAGTTGTTTAGGCACAAGGAGAAGCTTTTGGCAAAAGCAAAGGTATATGCCAAGAATGTTTCCGATATCTTCTATGAGGCCGTATGTACAGAGACTAGCATCTTGTCAAATCAAGCCACTAGCTTGTTTGAGCTGAAACAGATACACAGTGCTTCAGAGAAACAGAGAAATAGCCGAGGCATAATATTGTCTGTGTGGAGAATTTTGGATGTTCATCTTCAATCAAATATCTCAAATTATGAGCGCAAAGATGAACTGCTAACAGGTCTTTCAATGGATTCGGAAAGGGAAGATGAGCTGCTAGATGGTCTTACAGCGGATTTTGAAAGGATGTCTATTGAATCACTAGTTTATTTCTGGAATCTTTGGAAGGGTAATATTGATAATGTATTGGAGTATCTTCGTTGTCTTGAAACCGAAGATGCCAATGACTATGTCAGCTATGGGGAGTTCTGCTTAAGTTACTTGGGTGTACGGAAGGAGTTACGTAATAAGAAATGGGTTTATCTTCCTGTCAATTCAGATTTTGAATGGGCAAGAAAGGTTTATGATACGAACAGTGGGGTACTTACCATGGATAATTTCCAGTTTATCTCCACTGCTCGGAGTTATTGGCTTTCAGAAGTTCGTTCTGTTGGTACGAGGGTATTGGAAACTCTAAAAGCCTTCTACGAATTCTCCGTTAAGAATTCTCTCTCTGTATTATGCCAAAGTATGACTGCCATTCATCTCTGTGAAGTTATGAAGTTTCTTGCAGGGTTGAAGTCTGTTGAATCATCTAGTGACGATTCAATGCAAAAGATCGTCAAGTTGAGGTTAGACTTTATCGAGTTCTGCAAACAAAATGGAAGTCTTAGTATCTGCATGGTTAACACACAAGAAATAGATAAAGTTGAACATGTTTTCTTGGAGAAATGTGCTCTTCACTATTACAAGCTTCAAGATATGGGGAAAATGATGAGTTTTGTTAAAGCTCTTCGGTCTATGGATCTCAGACGCTGTTTCTTGAAAAGCTTAGATTGCTACGATGAGCTTTTGTTATTGGAAGAAGAATCTGGAAACTATATGGAAGCTGCCACCATTGCAAGGCGAAAAGGAGATATTTTTCTTGAGGTTGATCTACTAGAGAAGGCTGGGCAGAACAAAGAAGCAGCAAGACTACTTATCTTCTATGCATTGGCCAACACTCTATGGACAAAGGGGAGCAAAGGCTGGCCTTTGAAGCCTTTTACACAAAAGAAGGAGCTTCTGTTCAAAGCCAAGTCTCTTGCGAAGAATTGCTCGAATATCTTTTACGAGAATGTTTGTATTGAGGCTAACTTGTTTTCAGACGAGGATAGTACCTTGTCTGACATCAAGCAGTGTTTTAAGGCTTCCCGGGAAAATAATAATCTCACTGGTGAAGTGTTGTTTGCCCGAAAAGTTCTAGATTCTCATTTTGATTCGGACATCGCACAGTACAAGTGGGAAGATAAATTCGTAGCTGACGCGGTTGAAGAATCTGTAGCTTTAATTTACCAGGATAGGCTCTCTGTCGAAACCCTAGTCTACTTCTGGAACTGTTGGAAGGAGAATATTTTAACTGTAGTTTCATATCTCAAGTGTCTTGGAACCCGAAATGTGAAGGGATATACAAATTGTGAGGAGTTTTGTTTGAACTACTTGGGTGTCCGGAAGCAGCTTGATGGTGAAGAAATCTACCACTTGATCAACCCTGAAGCTGATTGGGTTACAAGTTGTGATGGAGAGTTTGTTAGCATGGATGCTCAATTATTTGCCACAATTGCCATGAAGTTTTGGTACTCGGAACTACTATCCGTTGGCGCGAAAGTGTTGGAGACCTTGAGTGCTCTTCGCGTGTTTTCTATCGAGAATTCCTTATCTTTGTTCTCTCAAAGTATGACGTCTGTACGTATCTTTGAAGTTGCCAAGTTCTTCACTGGTTCCGAATCCTATAGGCATTCTGCAGAGATTGAAATGATGCACGATTATGTTAAATTGTCTAGCGAAGGTTTCTTCGAGAATGTGTTTTCTCCACATTGGACTGAATCAATGACGGAAAATATGATTGCCTTACGAGGTACTGGGGTTTCCAGTGATGTGTTTGGCGAAATTATATATAACATCATTGACTCGGAGAGTGAGTTGACGTATGAAGAGATTGGGAGGGTATTGGTGATTCTGTTTGGGCATCGAAAACTACCTATCGCGCTGTATGAAAGCATTGGGGAAAGGTTTCATGCAAATCCGCCATGGAAGGCTGTTGTCGATGAACTTAAAGGACATTGTTTGGCAGAGGACAGAGAGTACGACGCGCTTTGGATGGCTTCGTTGTTACATGAAGCTCTGAAAGGCACGTACAATGCAAAATGGAGGGAAGGTTTCGACAGTATATCGCCTGATTGCTTCTTGTACATTCTTGAGCGCCAATTAGTTATGGTATTGTATTCTCAGAGCTGTTTTTATGCCACAAAGTCATCTACCGTTGAATGGCTTCTGTACGAGGACCGAGCCACTTGCTCATCCAATAGTTCGACTACTGATAATATGGTAGGATCTTCAGGTGGCTTCCTTGAATTTGTGGCCAGATCAGTTCACAAGCTTCTGATCAGCAAATGTGGCGTCATGGAATGGTTTAACAGATCTCATATCCAGTCAAATGAGTCCTATCGACTACTCGTGCTGAGATTCGTTATTCTGATGTGCTTAGTATGTGCAAACACGGGGATGTATTTTGATATGCTCTTTAGCGTGCTTGGTGTTTCTCATATTAACTCAAAGCTTCCAGAGGTGTTTTATGATATGCTAAAGAGAAGGAAAAAACGTAAAAATAATTTCGTACATGTTCTTGCTGAAGCCTTAGTGAAGATCGGGAACCCTCTAGTGATACTCTGTCAAGAGCCGGAAGAGCACTGTCAGAAATCCTTATGTGCCGATGCCATTGTAGTGAGAATGAAGAATATTCAGCAGAGGAAGGATATTCTGAGAGTCATGTTTGAAAAGATCGAGAAGGATGTACAGGATCGTGTCACAAATGTCAAGTCGTGTAGTCCATCGAGCTCTCGGGCTGCATTAGATCAGCAGTTGAAGGTCGCAACAGATGAGGTAAAGAAATGCAGATATTCAAAGAAAGCATTCGACTCTCCCGAGTCCTCAAAGGTTGGATATGACAATGATGTGAGTTCTGTATCTAATGTCCCGCGTTTAAGGTAACTTATTTAACATTTAACAGAATTTTATTCGGTTAATCATAAACTCATTTTGTAGGGGAAGTGGGAGAAAACGATGGACTGCAAAAATATTTCAACTGCACAACCCTCTCAGAACAGATTCCAAAACAACAAAAATAGTGAGGCTTTTGGACTCAAGAAAGTGTATGTTGCTTTAGACATGAGGTCAGTATTCTGAAGCTGCATTATGGCATTATTGTGATTTCTATAATAACCCTTTTAAGCATTATAATATACATCAAATTTATCAATGAAAACCTCTATAGATCAATACTCTGAAGTACTATAACAGCCTTCAAATTTACGTTTTTTCGGTTATTTGATTGCCCTCGTGACTCAAAACTCAAGTTTGTAAACAGTCAATCCAGCGACAGTAGTTGCAAGAAGGATAAAACAAAGAGTAGGCAGGGAAGCGGGAAGAAGTGCAAAGAGGTGGAATCCAAAGTTTCGATAAAAGATTTGGTTGGTGAAGTGAAGTTTGATGGAAGCAGTTTGGCTCGCCATCACCCACTTGAGATGAGGGAACCAAACTGTGAGGAGATGGCATCCAAAGATAGTAGAGATTCCAACTGTGAACAGCGGGTTGAATCAAAAGGATACTCTAGTTCTCAAAAGGAAGTGACGAGGAGTTTGCCTCAGCAGTCGCGTCTGGTGCAGGAACCAAAAGTAGAGCGTGATGGGAACGACGGTAAGCAAATCAAATCCAGTGACAGTAGCAATCCTACGGCATTACATAATGCAGAGGGAAGAGAGAAGAAGCATCAACAGAAAGGAAATCCTAATTGGAAGGAGCCATTGAAGATAAAGAGGTTAGTGAGTGAACAAAATGCAGGTGGTACAAGTGTGGCTGGTAGTGACAGTAACAGCAATCAACTCAAGCGTAAAGAGAAGGCTGATTACAAAAAGAAGCAACCACTTATGGTATGGGAACCAAAACAGCGGGATTAACTACACCAAGCAATTGTGAACGGTAATTTAAGGTATATAGTTATAGAAACATCAAGTGTAAATCTGATGACAAGCTAATACAGCACTATTTTCGGGTTTTTTTTTTCCTTGGGTTTGATGCTGAAATTTTATGATAATTAAGATGAATACACTATATACTTATATGGCTTCTTTTACTCTCTTCTCTTTTCCATGTTTGTGCAGTTAGTAGTTGCTAAGATGAAATTGGTGATAGACCCTTGTAGCTCCATGAACGTATTTAAATGTTTAACAGAACTGTCTGATGAATATATAAAATATGCAGTCCCTCAGTCCAAAAACGAGTAATTTACTCAAGCATGAATTTGATGTAGTAAATGATAACTGATAACCAAGCAACCTAGAAATATATATAGTATAGAATAGCCTCAATGTAAAAGACATCAACATCTAGAAATCGAACAATTGTAGTGCAATAAAAATTAGTACTGTGATACAAAATTGATGAGCAAGAAGCAAGGTTCCATGAAGCAGCCTAATTTATGTCGAACAAAAACAAACTAAGCCCTTATTTGTGTAATGATCCTGTGTAAAAGAAGATTACCTTTGCCGTCAAAATGTGCAAATGCTTAGTTACTCTCATCTCTTCCAAACACCTTGATTCTTGATAATGGGGACCTCGAAGTTGTTTGGCGAGAGTGCTCTGTACTTAACGAATTGTTCGTTAGCCTCCACATCCTTGTCAAGCAAGCTATAAATCATCCCCTGACAAAAATACGGCCTGAAGTCATCTGGATCTTCCATGGCCAATTTCTGGTAGCTACTCAAGGCCTCCTCCACATTCTTCTGCAGAAACTGTATATGAGCCATTATCAGCCGAGCCTCCTTCGCCTTCTTCTCCTCTTCTGCCATTTCCAATGCGCCTTCCAATCGCTTAATCACTGCTTCGCCTTCCCCGCAGCGATCCATCAACAATGCATTCTCGAATAAAGCTTCGAAAGAAAGAGGGTTTTCGGCCAGAATTTCATCGAACACCTTTCGTGCACTTTCGGTTCGGCCCATTTCGTTCAGTAGCCTGGCCATCAGGAACTTCCACTCCGCCTGCACCGGAACCAGGCGTTTCAGGATTTCGAGAGCCTCTTCGTCCTCGCCGCTCTCGAGCTTCCCCTCAAGGAGCGATTTCAGCCCTTCCACGGCGTCGGAGTTGGATTCCAGGAATTGGGATAGCGGGGACGATTGGTCATGCACCTCTGGCTCCTGGGTTTCTCGCTTTTCTTCTTCGTCTACAATAATTGCTTCCACCTCCGGAGCTGGGGCTTGAGCTTGAGCTCTGGCCGGAAACTGGGACAACTTTCCGGCCATGGCAACCGTAGCAGCAATCAGAATGGCAGCTCGGGAAAAGCTCTTGAGTGACTGAACAACAGAGAGGTTACCATTTTCGGTTGGGGAAGAAGAAGAAGAAGACGAAGAAGCTCTAATGGTAATGTGAGACAGAGATCGGAGACTAGAGGACGTGAAACGGAGAGAAGAAGAAGAAGAAGAAGAATAGGAGTTGTTAGCGGAGGGAGTTGGTGGGTATAAGGTTGTTTTGATGCGGAAAAGAGAGGGCACAGTGATGGAGGACATGGTGATTGTTGATTCAGATTTCAGAGAAAAACACAGCTTTTAACTTTTGAATCATATAGGTTTGTTTTAGGGATTTGGAGTTTGGTGGGGAAGTCAATTTTGAGGTTAGGTGAGAGAAAATGCTTCAAGTTGATGCCGCATTAGCCGAGCTACTCACTGCCTGCTCTGCTACTGCTACTGCTACTGTTCCGTAACTGAAGGAGAATATGCAGTTTTCAACAAAAATTGGTCAGAATTTATAGTTGTGGGAAAGTTTGTAGCTTCAGTTGCTATTTTAAGATGATTATGGACTATGTTGCCCTCCAAAATTGATC
>JAYMTH010001002.1:0-16736 GCA_036897465.1 Pelargonium australe | reverse complement strand
TTAAATGCGTCAACCGCGAATTTGCGCACTTGCTCATGAATCTCATGATATAGAAAGAAAACAAAGGAAGAAGACACTTATTTTTAACACTAATTTTTATTGGTTAAAATAATTTATTGAGTTGAGATTGACATGGACAGATCAGAGCCGTTAACGGCAAGTATCCTTGAAAGTTTGGACTTTTTTACAGCAGCCAAAACAAATCTCTCTCAGCTGTGTAGTATGTAAATATGTACTGTGTATTATTACACAACAAAATCATTAGCAGAAACAAAAACGCAAATCCTTAACCGCATGTATCGCGCTGTTGTCTGTCAAAAAGACCTCTTCTCTTGAACGACCTCTTCGTAGTGATCTCCAACAACACACATGACCTACTGATTTCACCCACAACCCAACTCCGGCGATCGTCATCGGTACCCGAATCCACTAACCCATTTGCCTCAGATCCCAAAACCCAATCCGCTGATCTGCAGCAGAACAACCCTAAACTGAAGATTCAAAATCTTCTCGGGAAAATAAGTCTCTGGGGAGATTTATTTCCCTGTTAAGGACATGAGGCGGAGAGCGGCGGATTTCAGGCGGCCGGTGAGGAGGCGAATCTCTAATGTCTTCTGGTGGACACTGTGTGGCGTAGCGGCCTTGCTCTTCATTCTCATTTTGAGCAAAGAGAGTAAGATAGAATCCAGACCCGCCATTACTAAGGTAAAGATCTCTATGTGTTTTGGATCAATTTCGTGTCTTGGCTGTGTTTGGTCGCTCAGATTTGTGGAATTAGACGAATTGTGCTTTTGAATTATGGGTTTTAGGCATATTGACAAAGCTTATTTGGATTTCCTGTTATGCTAGTTCTGGCCTAATTGGGGTTCATAATTATTCTCTGACAGCACAGAAACTTAAGTTCTTAAAGCTACTTACTTCATCTGTTGTGGAATCATTTTGATTGTAAAGTGTGAAATGGCTCATTGTTCTGGTATGATGCTTGATCTAGAAGGTGTGATAGTTTGTTATGGGATCTAAGATATACACAGTCATCTAGGGTGGATACAGCATCACACGGCAACAATAGAGTAAAATATCAGGGAATCTATTAAATAAACGTAGATCCATGGTCGGAGTCATGGTATTAGAGTAGCATGGTAACATCAGCTGGCTGTATATCTGTAGTTGAATACTTGAATAGTTGAATGCAATGGGTATGTCAACCTTCAATACATAGTTTCAAAGAATTATATAGACTTATGAGCTGAAATTTAGTTTCGTGCTCATCATTGAATAATTGAAACTATTTTGAATCCTGGTTAAGGTTATTCTTTTTTCAAGTAAAGTTTAAGTTGGGGAAGAAAATAGTGTTGCTGGAAATCTATGGCATGTCCTACCGAGTGTATTAGATGTTAAGTTATGCATTTTTTTTCGTCATCTTGTGATATCCCCAAACACACAAAGTTCAGTTCTTTTTACTTTTGGAAATCAAATTCAGTTAATCTTTTTCTTAATTAATATTTTGACTGAGGAGACCTGGGGTTTGTGCACTAAAACTTCTTTTTGAAATTTCTCAGCGGTTTTCACAAAGTGAATTACTACTGCGTGAGAATAATAATTTATGCCTACCATTTAGCCATTTCGGGTATGTGAATTTTCAGTTCAAGACATTCATGCGGAACTGATAGGCCATAGACTTGATTGGAATAGTATTGTTGGGGCAAATCACCATTACTTTTCAGGGATGTAGATTTTCTGATCTCTGTGCGTGGGATCGCTTTTTTTCAATGCTTATTTGAGTCGGAATCTTCCAATAGTGAGTGTTTTCCTCTGCCTATGCTTCCTTTATTGCGAAACATGTATCAAACTGGAGACACAGGTTAAACTTTGGATGAATCTGTAACTGTCTGTGCGTGTGTTAGTGTGTGCACGAGTTTAGATAGATTGAGTTTCAAACATTTACTCTTTCTTTGTAAGTGAATCTAAACAGGGCTATTATGTTATGCTGAGCTGACATGTTACTTGTACCATTCTCTTAATGATGTGTATGGTTAGGAAGGAGGGGATGGGAATTAGAGGAATGGGGTAGCAGTGGGCCTTTGTCTTTGACTCTTCCTTCTTTAGATTAGTTGTTAATCAAGAATTGAAAAGTTTACATCAATTGCTCTATCTCCTTTGGCGTTCCACTTTAATCCTCCCAGGGGCAGCTGAAGGAAACCAGATTCAATGGATATTTTATTATCCTGAATTTGGCTTCATAAGTCATAACTTGATAACAACAAGATAGAAGTTTCCCTTCCATTTCACTCTTCTAACCAAACTCTCTCTCTCTCTCTCTCTCTCTCCCTTAAAGAGTTGCAGACACGGCATTATATGTTTTTAACATTTTAAAGATCAGTCATCACTTGTTGTGGATAGAGCTAATTGTTTCTTTTTGTTGCATTGTGCTTTTTAATTTGGTTTGCGTTCAACATATTCTTATGTCTCCTTAAGGGGGTTAAAATGCTTATGGTATTTAATATTTGGTCTGAATAATAGTGTTTTAGGATCCTGTTCTTCCTACTTCCTAGATCAACTTGAAGGATTCTGAAATGAATAACTGTAGTTTAATACCTTTCTTCAGTTTTAAAATGGCCCAACATGCTAGATCTCAATCTCAGAATGTAAAACTAAAAAGTTTATTCTTGGTTTATTGTTCAGCAGAGACCTTACAA
The DNA here is from genome assembly GCA_036897465.1 of Pelargonium australe. Lineage (NCBI taxonomy): Eukaryota > Viridiplantae > Streptophyta > Magnoliopsida > Geraniales > Geraniaceae > Pelargonium > Pelargonium australe. The sequence goes on along the minus strand of JAYMTH010001002.1, from coordinate 14,040 downwards.
ACATGACAAATTGTTGGATGGCCTTAACATTACTGATGAAATGTTGAGTCCTAATTCAGTCACCAGGCAAATAAGTGATCAAATTGCTCTTGCAAAAGCTTTTGTTGTGATTGCAAAAGAAAGCAACAATCTCCAGTTTGCTTGGGAATTAAGCGCCCAGATCCGCAATTCCCAGATTCTTCTCTCAAATGCTGCAACAAGGCGGACTCCTCTGTCATACAGAGAATCAGAAACCGTAATCCATGATATGGCTCTTCTGCTATACCAAGCACAGCAACTTCATTATGATAGTGCAACCATGATCATGAGATTGAAAGCCAAAATCCAAACTCTAGAAGAACAGATGGGTTCTGTGAGTGAAAAGAGTTCGAAGTATGGGCAAATAGCCGCTGAAGAAGTTCCCAAAAGTCTTTACTGTCTAGGTGTTAGGTTGGCATCTGAATGGTTTGGAAACCCAAATTTACAGAGAAAACGTGAAGACAACAGGAATCTAGTGGACTTGAAACTCAAGGATAACAATCGCTTCCATTTTTGTGTCTTCTCTGACAACATCCTTGCAACTTCAGTTGTGCTCAACTCGACTGCCTTAAACTCAAAAAACCCAGATATGATTGTATTCCATCTCGTGACCGATGAAATAAACTATGCTTCAATGAAGGCCTGGTTTTCCATGAACAGTTTCCGAGGAGTGACCGTTGAGGTTCAGAAGTTTGAAGACTTTAGCTGGCTAAATGCTTCATATGTACCAGTTCTTAAGCAGCTTCAAGACTCTGATACAAAGAGCTATTATTTTTCTGGCAATAGTGATGGTGGCACTCCAATCAAGTTCCGGAATCCTAAATATCTCTCGATGCTTAACCACCTTAGGTTTTACATTCCGGAAGTTTTCCCTGCCCTGAAGAAAGTGGTATTTCTTGATGATGATGTTGTTGTTCAGAAGGATCTGTCTGGTCTGTTCTCCATTAACTTGAATAGCAATGTCAATGGAGCTGTTGAAACATGCATGGAGACTTTTCACAGATACCATAAATACTTGAATTACTCTCACCCTCTTATTCGATCACATTTTGACCCGGATGCTTGTGGTTGGGCATTTGGGATGAATGTTTTTGATTTGGTTGAGTGGAGGAAAAGGAATGTTACTGGCATCTACCACTACTGGCAAGAAAAGAATGTAGATCGGACATTGTGGAAACTTGGTACTCTGCCCCCGGGATTGTTGACATTCTATGGATTAACACAACCATTGGATCCCTTGTGGCATGTGTTGGGGCTTGGCTACACAAATGTTGATCCCCGTTTAATAGAGAAGGGGGCTGTTCTACACTACAATGGAAACTCAAAACCATGGCTAAAGATTGGAATGGAGAAGTACAAGCCCCTTTGGGAGAAGTATGTCGATTATTCCCATCCTCTACTGCAAAGTTGCAATTTTCGTTGATATTGGACATGCGGTTCTCTCTCTCACTATGCTCTGCAGATGAAGATTTTTGGATTCAGGTACGCTTGTACATTTTTGAGATCAAGCATGGCTGGTGGCTGTAACATGCGTATTTATTTTGATGTTCTGCCTTGTAGTATCAATTTGATTATTTCGTACCCAACTAGTGAAGGAACCTTGATGTTTCATCTTGTTCATTAACTAAATTATAGTTTATAAATTCAGGTTAAGCTGTAATAGACTTTTCCGAGCTGCTATACATTATTTGATATGTCATGTTTAGAAGCAGTGTGCTTATGCTAGGTTTGTGTTTACATGTTGCTCTACAATCTACATGCGAAGTGAAAACATTTAACATTTTTGAAGATAATGTAGCGTCGGTGATGCTTCGTTCTTGACAGGCACATCATTTGAGCATAATCTCACACTTACAGCGAGCTTCAAAATGCAAATCAAGGCTCCATTTACTTGTTACTTACTTGCATGACTTAAATGCGAATGATTAAACGTTAGATTTGAAAATTTGGATCTGAAACTAAGAGTACATAAAACTTAATATGTATTTTTATTTTCACATTCTGAGTTGTATAAAAAACCCTAACTCACTTTTTTACATCGAGCCGAACAAGTTCAGACTTTTACTCATTGAATCCGAAGTTAATTCAAAATTAAGATGGTAAGTTGCAGCTGAAGTGACAAATAAATCAACATTGTGACCTTCAATTGCAATGGTCACCATCCTCATTAATAAACACACCATACATCCCCTAAAGGACTTGCCTGAACTCATAAGATTTTATTAATTGATTGAATAATTAGATCAAACAGTTAATCAAGCCGCGTGGCACTCACCCATTTAGTCTACATATTCAATTGAATCCTAAATAGCCGGCACAAACAACCACAATAATATCTTTTCAAATATATATTTAAATTAAGAATAAATAAATAAACACTTTCTACTACTTCTATTGTTGTCACCTACTGCTCAACTTCTACTATCTTCACCGCCGGATAAAAAAAAAAATAACCTTCTTTTCCCATTTTGCCCTTACCAACTCTCCGCTAGATAACTTATAAAAAAACAAACATCAACCGGCCCTTCAAGGGCAGCTTCGTCAATTCCAACAATTGCCGGCGGCGTGACAGTGTCAAGTAATTTGCCGCCATTCCTAACTTATTTTCTAATCCATTTTCAAAGCCAACAAAATCTCAGCTTTTTCAGTATCCCAAATCAGTCTGTTACGCAACAACCAAATCAACCCAACAACATTCTCTTTCGATTTTCAAAAACAGACCCATCACCTCCTTCCACATACTCTGCGATTCCACATGGCGATCAGCGACGACACGTCGGAGCCGCCCCTGAAACCCCGACGAGCAAAATCGAGAGAAGTCAGCTCTCGCTTCCTCTCACCCACCGGAACGCCGCTCCACGACAGCGCAATCCCATCCCCTAACCGAGCCCACTCCCCAGCCCGCCGCAACCCCGGCGCCGTCGATGCTCGAAAAAACCGAAGCTTGGAAGACTCCGGCACCATCAGAGTAGGGCTCTGGCCTTCAAAAGCAACCAGCACGACAACCTCGTCTTCCTCGTCGCAATTGGACATGAAGCTGGACACGCTCGCGAGCCATCTCGGGAACGACAGGTTGAAAGATCTGGTGGAGAGGAGGAAGGACGAAAAATCTGGGAACAGTAACAGCGATGCTCTGTTTCTCGCCAGACAGAAGAGCTGCACGGTGTTTAGCAGGTTCGAGAACGACAAGAACAGCTGCAAGGAAAATCACAGGCCTAGCTTCGGTGGGTCCATGAGGCACACCGCTAAATTCCTTATTGCCGGAAAATCATCTTCCAATTCTTCAACTTCATCGTCCCCATCTTCTTCCTCGTCAGCCATCGCTCCCGGAAGATTCTCAGTGGACGAGAGCGCTTTGTACAGAAAATCAGCCGCTCGGAGACACTCAGATATATTAGGAGACAACATGGACTCAGACACAGATTATGGTGTCTCTAAAGATTCATCCTTTTCTTCATATTTAGCTTCCACTGTGAGCTCAAGAAAATCCGGTAAAGAGGTGGTTTCCAAGTACTTGCAAGATGCACATACCAGGTCCCGGAAAGGGTCCTCAGATTTGCATCCAGTCTCATTGGACAGCTCTCCCAAGAAGAACAAGTTTTCGATCAAGAATGCGATGATAAAGAGAGCTAATTCGCTTGCCGGGTATGGAAGTGCAACATCTCAGTGGGCTCTCTCGCCTGGCCGATCAGGGTCGCCCCCTATTTCGGTTGAGCACAAAGAGAAGCTGATGTCCTTTTCCAGCTTGAAGCCTCCTTCCAGTCCCTCTAGATCAGCTAAAGGTGTGGACAAATTGTTGCATATGGGATTGGACTTGTTCAAGAGCAAAAAGTCTTCTTTGTCTAGTTTGGGGTCTTTGGATCTTGATGCCATTCATCACCTTAAGGTTCTTCATAACAATTCCATGCAGTGGCGATATGCAAATGCTAGAGCTGATGCTGTCAATGAAAACATAGCTAAGGAGACTCAGGTATGAATAAAACATTAGTGGCTTTGTTCTTGGTTTGTAAAGAAGCATAAAGATCGGTTTTTAGATATTGTAACAAGTTAAAATTTGATATGCTACCATTGCTTTTGTAGATCAATTTGGTATATGCATGCTATGCTCTAAAAAAGTTGCAACATTCTGTGTTACAAAAGAGAGTCCTGCTGCAGAAAGAGAAGCTTAAGATGAAGATCAACTTTATACTTCATTCTCAGGTTAATTAATATTCAGTCATGCTTAGTCTTCTTGATTACGAGAACATCATATATATGTGCAGTCTGATGTTTATATTTGGATGATTATGTGATTGGTTTTGTAGATTAAGTTATTGGAAAATTGGGGAGATATGGAAAGGCAACACCTATCTGCAGTGTCTAAGACCAAAGAAGGTTTACATTCTGTTGTTTGCAGAGTACCTCTCGTCGAAGGCGCAAAGGTATATATAATAGATTCATTTTCAATTGCAATTGCCATTGTAATTGCATTCTCGCTAACAAAACTAAGCTTGCAGCTTAGCCCAAAATCAACCACCATTGCACTTCGACATGCATCAGATCTCGCGACATCAATCCAATCAACATTAACTTTCTTTTCGCCAATGGTACGTAGGCTAAGCTTTAGTAAATGATGCTAAAATGCAGTAATGTGTGCTTGTGCTATGGATTTAGCAACTTGTGGTTCTGTTTTCAGCAGGCAGAGGAGGCTATTTCATCGATTTCAGAACTTGCAGAAGTGGTAGCACAAGAGAAGTTGCTGTTAGAGGAGTGCCTTGAACTTTTGAGAACCATATCAACTCTTGAGGTAGGAAATTAATTAGCACTTCAATGATTAAGTTGACATGTCTTGCTTGGAACTTTTTGTTCAATAGTTTTGTTTGATTTTGTTATGTAACAACACAGATTCAAGAGAGGAGCTTGAAGTGTAGTCTCATTCAACTGAAGTCTTGGCAGCAGCAACCTGATGGCATATTTTCTTATTAGCCTTATTTTTCCAGTGTCCATGGATTAGGATCAAGAGGATAAGTAAATAATAGACAAAGAGAAGGAGATATTAAGTAGTATATATGATTTTTTTTTTGTTTTCTTCCAGAGATTGATTATTGATTCATTAGGAATGACATTTTTGTAAATGCATGTGAAGCAATATTCTAAATAACTTGTTAATTCCATTTTATCTTCTTCTTCTTTTTTTTTTATAACATTTTATTTATCTTATTGTTTTGTAATATATCCCAAACATTCATTTGCTTCTATATGCAACATAAATCTATGTCTCAATTTGAGATTGGTTTGGTATCACTTTTTCGCCATATTATAAAAACCTCCAAACTAATTTTTAATATGTTATCGACTTTGTTAGTGTAGTTACTATTTGATCCATTATGGTAATCCTTCATTTCAGTTAGCACCTTTAAATTAATTTTTGTAACTATTTACTACTCTGTGGTTTGCACACTTTTATTTGTTATTGACTCTGTTAGTGTAGTGTCAAAAAGACCTATTTACCTCTTATGAATAGACGTATTTTTTTTCAAACCCTACCTCTCACTTCAACTTTCTACCTCTCACCTCAACCCCATCTCTCACTCTCTCTCACACACACACACAATCTTCCATCTCTCTCAAAATTTCTTCTTCTAAGTCGGAAAAATTGTCTGGTGGGTTAGGGTTTGGCCAATGGAAGAGATCGTTGAAGGTATCTAGGTTGTGGGTCAGGGTTTGCATTTTGATTTCATGAATGAAAATTTCTAGGATTTAGTTGAATAATTTGTGTTCATTTTGGGGTTTGGTTTGCATTTTGGTTGAATGGAAATTTGTGGGATTTGATTGATGGTTTTGATTAGAATAATAACAAGAAGAGTGCATCTAAGACAACTAGACCCATAAAAAAGTTAGAGGTTTTGATTTAGTTGAATTTCTGGGATTTGACAATTAGGACTCGTGAAAATTCTGGGATTTAGTTGATGGTTTTGATTTAGTTGAAGTTTCCAGCGACTGCGAGTTCATGAAGCTTCCGGCAAATTTATGAATTTTTTGGCGAGTTCATGAACTTTTCGGGTAAAGTCAATGTCATTTTGGGTTTTAAAAAAAATATCATATGTTAGGCACATTACCAAACAGTGTCATTTCCGTCAAATGTAACTAACAGATTGAACTCCGGAAAGCATAAAATAGTAAATAGTTGAAAAAATTAGTGAAAAAATGTTAAACTCAAATAAAGGTTGACCATAAGAGGTCGGTCAAACAATACTTACCTAAAAAAAATCAATATCAAGTTATTATTCAACAAATCAAATTTTTTTTTTAAACCTTCAACAAATCAAAATTAAATTCAAGAAAATTAAAGATTTGACCGGTCAACAACCAAAAATTAGCTTTTAACAGTTAACACTGGTATATGCCTATATGGTCAGTAGCCATCCCACAAGGATCCCAGAATTCTCTGTGGATAGCCACACTGGAAGTCACTACTCACCACAGGTAATTTTATCAACCAAACGCTCCTCTTCTTCTTCTTCTTCTTCTTCAATCTATTTCCTCTCAAATTCAATCCCCGATCCGACGCCATGGATGACATCTTCGATTCCTCTCTGAACCTTGAAGACACTCACTTCCGAGAAGGCTACGACGAGGGCTATGGCCACGGACTGGTTGCAGGTAAAGAAGAGGCCAAAGACGTTGGCCTCAAAGTGGGATTCGAAATCGGCGAGGAGCTCGGCTTCTACAGGGGCTGCGTCGACGTCTGGAACTCCGCTATCCGGATCGACCCGACCCGTTTCTCCTCGAGGGTCCAGAAGAGCATTAAGCAGATGGAGGAGCTGATCGACAGGTACCCTGTCATGGATCCCGAGAACGAGGCGGTTCAGGAGATTATGGATGGCCTTAGGCTCAAGTTCAAGACGGTTTGTGCTTCAATGGGTCTGGGTGCGAAGTTGGAGTACAAGGGTTATCCTAAAGGGTCGGGTTCTGAGGGGATTGAGTTCTGATTGAGCCTTTTTTCATGTATAATATAGCAGAGTTTTGATGTAGATTTAGTTTAGTTTGAGTGGTGGTTTCTGGTTTGGTTTACTTGTATGCTTAATTAATGATCAGCTGGCTTTAGATTATGCTGACTTGTTTAATCTAACTATGAAAGATTGGATTTTTGGTGTCAATGTATGCTCCTGTTTGTTGTGGTGTAGTTTTAGATGGTGAATTGTTTTTAACATTGTGTATAAACCTACTAAGATTGGTTTGTTGTCATAGAATTGTGGAGACAGTTTTGTGGATCAAAACTTTTTATATGAATTTTTCGCCTTTTTTTTATTGCATTAAAATTTGAATCATCCTCTGATTAAGGAAAGAATAAAGAATTTATTTGACTTGGTACTTGCATTATGATTCTCCAGTTTTCCGTTAAATGTTCTTTTGGCTATCACAAGATTATGTGAAGAAAGATAATGACTTTGTAGTTTTATTTGTATGTTACATGATGAACCAAAAATGCATCTTAGATGTCTCTAATGCATTGCCAAATACTCAGATGAGTTTTTGTTCTGTTCACAAGTTTATCAGAATCTCAGCATGGTTAATTATAGTATTGGAGGTTTATTTATTTTTTGTGATGAGAATGTTACTTGAAAATTTCACTCTTGAGTTGGCTGAGGAGTATGTGGTCCCAAACATATTATCTATACAAAAGTTATTGGTGGTGCAATTTAGTTTTCTCTACTTATCCTTTTCTGCAGTTCTGTAGGTGGTGAGGAGAAGAATGTTGAAGTCGATGCTTGCTTGCTGCAAGGTATACATTTCTGAAAGCCGAAACAGAACTGCTCTGGATTCAATTGAGCGAGCCGCCAAATTATTCCCTGAAGCTGCTATTATCAATAAGTTTGAAGATCAAACTTACAACAGAGTTGGTTACACACTTGTCTCCAAGTTGGCTTCAGAAACAACTTCAGATTCATGTTCCTTGAAAAGCGCCGTTCTTGCCATGGTTAGGGTTGCATTTGAAACCATTGATCTTGAGCTGCACCATGGAAGTCATCCTCGACTTGGTGTGGTGGACCACATATGCTTTCACCCCTTGGCTCATGCTTCTTTGGATCACGCAGCTGGGATTGCCAAGTCTTTGGCAGTGGATGTTGGCTCTGCTCTTCAAGGTTTGTGTCCAATGCCTTTATTTTTTATGTAAAAATGTTGGTAATAGAGGAGACTACATGGAATTGTAGCTGGAATATTGTATAATGTTTAAGGATGGTTAATTCAAATCTTAGTTTATGACTTATCCCTAACTCACATATTAGGTTATCTTGGACTGTGGTCTCATCTGATATCAAAGAGTATCTTTGTTTACATTCATAAAATCTTTTGCTTCATCACATTTTATTTTTATTATTTGCCATGTTTAATTTTGTGATAAAAACAAATCATTATTTTAACTATACATCAGTTCTTGCCGCCTTGCCCTTACTGTTTGATTTAGCAATGCACTGTCATTCATAGCTGAATTGGGATTAAGATATAGCCTTTAGAGCAGTTGGGAAAAATTCCTTACACTGCATGATAATTGTATGCTCCTGCCTTGTTATGCAGTTTCTTTTCATCATTTCATTGATACTAGATTTCTCCTTCTGCATTTTACTAACGGTCTCTAAATGTAGCCTGCAGTGCCTACCTTTCTATATGGAGCCGCCAACAAAGAAGGTCGGACACTTGATTCCATCAGAAGAGAGCTGGGTTATTTCAAGCCCAATTCTAGTGGAAACCAGTGGGCAGGGGGGCCTCAGTCCGAATCGTTGCTGCTGAAGCCTGATGAGGGTCCAGCTCTGGCAACGCAGGCAAAAGGAGTTGTTGTCATTGGAGCAAGTCGGTGGGTTGATAACTACAATGTCCCCATCTACTCAACTGATATGGCTGCTGTTCGTAGAATTGCAAAACGGGTCAGTGGGAGAGGTGGTGGACTTCAATCAGTTCAAGCAATGGCCCTCGTTCATGGGGATGATGTCATTGAGGTAGCTTGTAACTTGTTGGAGCCAAGTAAAGTGGGTGGTAATCATGTTCAACTCGAAGTTGAGCGACTTGCTCGTGAAGAGGGTATTGGTGTTGGGAAGGGATACTTCACTGATTTTTCACAGGAGAAGATCATTGGAACTTACTTGAAGTTGGGTTCTCCAATGAAAGTAGAAGATTAATATCGATAAATCACTGGTCCATGTCTGGAACTTTAAGAGGAATCTGTTAGTAAAGGATTATGTCAACTTCTTTTGGAGCAAATTTCTGTTTTAATTATGTGGTATGGCTACAGAGAATCATCTCTTCTGTTCATTTGTCATAATATAAGAGGATTGTTTCGTCTTTTGCTTGAGAAATGGCTTGGATACCAAGAGTTTCCTGTACAAGCTTGCTTTGATGTCAAGAAAAACTATGTTGCCAATGTACATTATCGATTATTGCTTTAATTTGTTCTCTCTCTGTTTCGAATTCGCCACCACTCTCAATCCTAATCAAATGACATATTTAGCAGGATGATGCATTAGCAGAGAAGTCTGGTAAACATCCCTTGTTGTAGGTTAATAAGCTGCAAAGTGAACATCGTAAATGGCTTTAATGGTGATCGATCTATTTAGACAAAATTTTGGTGTTTTACATCAACTGTATATTTCATCTATGGCTACAACAATATACACATGGGAAGACCCAACTTCACCTTATAGCTCACATTGCTTGCTCCGAAAATCTTCCGACAACAGCTTCTGGAGCAGTTGTTGCAATCTTTCAGCTCCAGGACCTGGTCTAAATACTGAATCATCACCACGTACAGAGCAAGGGTCAGCTCCACCATCTGACCTCCCCACACACCATGCCCCTGGTGCAAACCGGTTTGTTCGGCCGAGCAACTCTTTATCAATCTTGTCTAGCACAGGATCATTCTTTGCAAATTTCCGGGCAAAGGGAGCGTTGCTTTTGACCATATTGTTGAAGTCCTTGATTGTCAAGGAAATGGGATGCTGCTTCGGAGGGGTGTCCCAAGCAATGTAGTGGAGATCATGACCTATTGCAGTCTGGCGGAATTCTTCCGTGTTGCAAATAACTGTGTGAAAATAACCTTCTGGAGAGGAGATGAAGTTTGTGTAATACATTAGTATAGTTCGTGGGAGATTATCCCATCCCCAAATACAGTACTCAACGAAGGATCGAGTTAACATGACCCATGCTGAACCTGCATACAAAGGAAATTTTTAACACTTACTGCAAAATAATACACTAAAGAGATGATTAAGTATAGGTCATCGCCCAGCATCAACAGTTAATGAGACATTTGAGGACTCGGGTTAACAGTTAATAGCCCAAGATAAAGGCATAGTGTATTGGTTCTATGTCTAGAAAAGAACCTCAACAGCCAAGGAAGCTAATGATAATTGTAGGTACTCAATTAGGCTATTCAGAAAAAAGACAAAAATTTCTAATATTTAGTCTTACAATGTTATTTACTACAGAATTAGTTTTCTCGCTGTAGATAGATAACTTGTTGAACAGAATGACCAACCATGTCAGAAGCAATGGTGAGGCATCCAAAAATGAGTCTGAGATTACACCATAACACGAAAAGCATAAGAGTTAACAGTGGAACACGATCTCCTCTTCTTTACACTCCAAACGAACCGTCATTTCACACGATAACTATGGTCAAATCATATCATAAGCTACTTTAAGCGAGTGGCGCAGGGGAGGAGGCTCCCACCATGTGGCATTGGGGAATTGTCATTCATGAATTACCATATTATGGTCCACTTTCTGTCTACTTTAACTTCCAAATATGCCCATTTGCATAAATCATATATAGGACCCAACCATTGGTAAAGACTAGTATAATTAAATATGATTACAAACTAGGTTAAAAAAAATTGATTACAAACTATGGTGCATTTAAGAACTACATGCACTTACCTGTAAACAACTTAAAAGATGTTGGAAGTGATCTGCGTTGAGTGGTCCATGCAATATCAGATTTTTTAGATAAGTAAAGGCCTGGATCAACGATGATTGGTTTTGCTCTTTGGTTGCTGCAAAAGTGGATAAATATCAAATTTCTGTGGTTAATTGTGATTTTGCACAAATAATCTTGCCACGGTAGATGAAAACTATTTATTTCACTTACAGTTTCCACCCAGTAATCTGTGTGTGTTCAATGAAATTGAGGCTTTTCGACACATTGGAGAATACATGGAGCAAATCTGCACAGATGACACAGATCAGAATATACATCTGCATGAAGACTCAAAATGGGTGTATGCTTCACATGCCCCATATACATCACTAAGTGATGTTTGAACTTTGTAGTATCAGTGTCTATCATGCAGATGGCAAGCTTGTGGTCACAGGTATTATCGTAAGCATGTTGTTATGTGATAAAAGAAAAATAAGTTAAAAGTGAAACGTTATAATGTTATATTAACATAAGAAAGATATGGTACCTATTAGTAGAAGGTAAGAACTCAAGTTGACAGAAAAAAAAATGTTTTGGATTATAAGAGAATCCACCAAAAGACACTTAAATGCAATCGTATAGTAAGGGCCTTGTTATGTTGATCTACAGCAAATAGTAAGGGATAGCATATCAGTAAGAACTACAACCCGGATAAATAAAAACTTGACCTTAGGCAGCATAAAACGCAGGAATAAGATGCATCTGGATCCAAACACTAGCTTCACATCATATCAGGTTTTATCAAATACAGACTGTATCCACTCTACTAAGTAACAAAGTCACCTATGGTAGAAAAACTGATCTCCAACTCCCCAATCCCAGCAATGATCCAATACCAATGCTACATCTTCTAGCAATATATATTCTTATAATGTTCTGTATAATCACACTTACACAGTATAAGAGTTGTTTAGCAACTTTTCAACCTCTATGTAACCGTTCACTTCCTACCCACAAGTAAATCTAGCATCAACTTTTCCCACTTAAGAAATTTACAACAATTACAATATAGGTGAATCCTATCAAAGAACTTCAAACTACCCTGGTGAATATTAGTCGCATAAATGTTTAAGGGCACCAGAGACTCTTGCAAACATTTGTGCCACCATATATCCAGTATAACTTATTTTATATTGCAATAAAAACAGCAAGATAAGTTTACATTCCATTGAAAATTCAAAAGGAAGGCATTTCAAATGCAAAAATATGTAGTTATACCATAGAGTGCTAAACTATAAATCAAAATCCTTTCATAATCAAGAAACAGTGTGTGTTTGTGCGTGCTTGCAAATATATTTATGTTAGCTATATAAGAAAAGATAACAAAATATGAATTATTCAGAGCAAAAACAGGTACTAACCGTCTTGTGTTACAAGAGGATAATCAGAGGCACTAAGGTTTATGAACCAATCCCACTCTAAGCTCTCCTTCAACATCAATGCTATAGCCTGAAGTGTACATGCTATCATAGTAGGGCCCTTATAAGTCACCAAGTTAGACTGTGCCATTACACGCACATTCTCCACTTCACGGAATGTCGGATCCCCCTTCACTGACATTGTCAAATCCAACCTTTCCCGGGGTGGGGCCTCAAGATCCAAATGCAGAATATACTGGTTTCTAGGATGATACACAGCCTGCAAGGTCCTCATCATTCTCTGACTATCCCCCTTTGTTCCAGATATAAGATAAGCCAATCTAGGAGCTTCTCTATCCAAAACGCCTTTGGTTTCCAATGATTTCCTCAAATCAGATTCCACGAAAAACCCACTTGAGTCCTCTGATTTTGCAAACGAAATAATGTCAAATGGCAACTGATCCCCACCATAAGATGAACTCAACAGCCCAAAAGAAGCAGACAAAATCAGGGTAACTGATACCAGCAAGCTCGCGAAAAATGGAATGATCCACTTCCTATCACTAAACACCCTTCCTGAGTGGGAATTAACATATTTCCTCATAACTATTCAGAGGTCCTTTAGTGCACTCTATAGATTTCCCAACATAAAATAGCCAGAACCAAAAATAAACTGAAAACTTCACAGGAATTGACTATCAGAGAAAAACCTCCAATCTTCTAAAGAGCAGAGAAGCAAAGAGAAGCAAGGAGATCCCGTAACAGAACCAGAGCCGCCTCTTAAAGTATATGAATACTAACATTTAAGCTCAGGGTTTATTGTTCCTCACGCCAAAAGAAAACATGGGATTCAATCAGAAGCAACATAAACTCCAAAATGCCAAATGGGTATAGATAAAGTTTTGATCTTTAGCTAAGGAGATTTCAAAGATGAAACTATAATCAGCTCAAATTCAATATCCCCATCAAATAGGAGCTGAACCGTAGCGTTCAAATGAACTAATACAAAATATCTAACGGTTAGATTTTGGCAAGCAGCGATGACTGAGGAGTTGCTTCGAGTCCAAATTGCCCCCACCCCAGATCTAATCAGCCAATAAAAATGCTATCTTTATAGAAAAACAGCTGAGACAGCGAGAAAGGAGAAATGGGTACGAAGCAAAATGAGCAGAAATGGATGTTCTAAAGCAGAAGGAATCAGTGGAGATTCAAAACAGCGACAAAAGAGACTGAGAGAAATAGAAAGCTTACTATTTTGCTTTGAGAATCTGTTGAAAACAAATTGATGAAGATTTTCTTGGGTTCTTGAGGGTTGAAGGAGATTGTAGATGGAGAGCAAATATGTTGCATTTTATAGTAGACATCAACAATAGTTTTGTAAAAATCTGCTGGGTCCCTTAATTATACACTTTATTACACCGGGTTCCTAAACTTTGTTTTGTTTTTTCACTGTCCGGTTTCTTTCATTTTGTTCTGAAAAAGTCTCTACCGTTAAATTTCGTAACGGATTCCGTTAACTTATGTTGATGTGGCAATAAAAAAAATTTAATGGTAAATTACTATTATACCCTCAGATTGTTTTCAAATTTATTTAAAAAGCCATTAAACTTTTCTTCTTCTCTCCTCCCTCCCTCTTTCCGGCACACCTGCTCCTCCGGCCACACATTCCGGCACAACAAGCTCACCCTCCAGCCACACACTCCGGCACAA
>JAYMTH010001001.1:0-16739 GCA_036897465.1 Pelargonium australe | reverse complement strand
ATTGAAACCAACATCCTGATAAACATTCATTTAAGACGTAAAACTTTGTCTAGCATATTTTAGAGACATATAGATTCTTGAACTATGATTATGAGTTAAAATTATTTGAAAGAAGCTGTTTATAATTTATATATTCAAATCAACTGTATGATAATTATTCCATTAAGACTATAACTTTCTTGTATAATTTAGTAACATATATGCTCTTGATTTATGTTGAATAGTTCAATAATAGTTATGAAGTTGGAGAAGGAAATCATGAGAGTGACACCTTTAAGAAGATTATATGTTGAGTTTCTATTATAGTTTAAGCCACAAAATTGTGTATTTTGGGACAGACATTTGCTTCAAGTCTCCTGACTTTTTCTTTGTCATAAAGAAATTATAATTAAATGACCTAAAGTATAAATAACATTTTGCATATAAATATTAAAAATAAGTATTTATTTATTAACCTAGAGTATAAAAAGTACAAATATGACACGTCAACACCAAAAATGTCGCGTTTGTGTTGATCTTTACAATACAAATGACGTGTGATAAGAAATATAATTGTTTCAAAAAATAATTATGAAATTGCTAATGGTAATATTTTCAATTATCATAATGTAATACATATATATTTATATTTTGAGTATGAAACTATTTAATATAAAATAAAAAAATTGGTTTCAAGTGGCAATGTATAGCCCAATTAAAAATGAAAAAATAAATCATATAAAAAGTACAGGAAATTAATTTTTTTTTTTTTAAATGAAGAAAAAGTCTATTTCACATCACGGATTTTCAAACTTTGAGAGATCAAAAAGCTTTGGTAGAAGAAGAGAGTTTTGCATATTCACAGCACAGCTATTGCATTCACAAAAATCCCAATAAACGCAGCAACATTGCATTGCCGACCAATTACAGAGCTCCACCACCTGCTCCGGAAGCTCTGCTGCAATTTTTGTGCTCTTCTATGCATTTCTATAAAACCCAGAAACAGTGAACAAAACCCAGTTGTGGGTTTTCGAAAATGGCCACAAAGGACTCCAAGTCTGGTTCGACGGACAGCAGCAACATCAAGGGGACGCTCACTCATGGAGGTCGGTATGTGCAGTACAATGTGTACGGAACTTTGTTCGAGGTCTCCACCAAGTACGTCCCTCCTATTCGCCCAATCGGCAGAGGAGCTTATGGAATCGTTTGGTATGTGTCTCGAATTGATTTGATCAAAAGTTTTGTTTTTGGTGTCTTTCTTGTGCTGTTTCAGTTGCTTTTAGTTTCTGGGTTGCTTAGTATTTTCAAACAAATTGGTTGGTTTTGGAGCTGTATGTATTTTTCTGTTGAATATGAAAAGTATTGTATGAATATGTATATGTATATGATTGATTTGATCAAAAGTTTTGTTTTTTTGTGTCTTTGTTTGCTGTTTCTGTTGATTTTGGTTTCTAGGTTGGTGAGTGTTTTAAAAAATAAATTGTGGGTTTTGGAGCTATGTGGGGTTTTATGTTGAATTTGAAGTTTTTGATGAGTTATTTTGGTGAATTATTTGTCAAAGGAGCCTTGTTTTGGTTTATTTTGAATAGTTTTGAGTAATGATTGAGAAGATAGATTGAACTTTGTGGGAAGGGTGGTTTTGTTCCTAAATGGAATTTAGGATAGTCGTGAAGACAAATTGTATCAGAAAAGAAATCATTTCAAACTATGTTTGGGAAGTTCTATTCTTGCTTGAAATATGGAAGATTTAAGTTGATTTCTTTTTCGTTTGCAGTGCTGCTGTTAACTCGGAGACTCGTGAGGAGGTCGCAATTAAGAAGATTGGTAATGCTTTTGACAACAGGATCGATGCCAAGAGAACCTTGAGAGAAATTAAGCTACTTCGCCACATGGATCATGAAAACGTGAGTATGAGTAGCTTTATGTCTCCTTCGTGTGATGACTTAAAGTTTACATGTCGATACCCGTGGTTCATGAACATTGTTTTTATCTAAATATAAGAAAGCTTTCTTTCTGTCTAATGATATCTCACAAGGTTGAGATGGGAAACCATCAATATTTCCAAGAATACTTTTTTGCCGGAACAATTTTATTGAAAACTATCTTAATAATCAAGTACATCATCGCTTCCATGGAATATAGGAATGGTAGAGAGTGCACTCTAACCCTTCTCTAGCATCTATTAATCACTCCATATCCCATATTTGGAACTCATAATACTCGCTTCACAACCATGAGAGCTTTTTGTCATGTAATGTAAGTAATTTATGTCGTCCACTATTTTCTCAAAGTAACATTTTGCATTTGAACTATATTTAACACTAAAAGGAAAAGTAAAAAAAGGAGTTTATAGATTGTTGCTTGTTGATAAGAGTATAAAATTAAAATTGGGAATCGACTATCAACTTAAGCTTTTAGTTCAATTGGTCCTCTATATGGTGTAAGAGCATTGTTGACAACACAAAGCAAGAAGAAAATCTGTTCAACAGCTCAAACTTTTAGTGTGCTTGGAATCACTTTTCATTTTTTTTTTCCTGTTGTGCAGGTGATTGCTATCAAAGACATAATAAAACCACCAAAAAGGGAGACCTTCAATGACGTGTACATTGTTTATGAATTGATGGACACTGATCTTCATCAGATCATTCGTTCTGACCAGCCGCTTACAAATGATCATTGTCAGGTTTGGCATCAACAATATTGTTGGGCAAAGATAACTTGTTATTTAATTATAATAAATTGGTTTTAAGTACTTTTGCTTTAAAATTGTATGTCGGATTGATATTTGATGAAACCTTTGCAGTACTTCCTTTATCAACTATTACGAGGTTTAAAATATGTGCACTCAGCCAATGTCTTGCATCGTGATCTTAAGCCCAGCAATCTGCTTCTCAATGCAAATTGTGACCTAAAAATTGGAGACTTTGGATTGGCAAGGACGACCTCTGAAACAGATTTCATGACCGAGTATGTTGTCACTCGTTGGTACCGAGCACCTGAGTTGCTTCTTAATTGTTCAGAGTACACTGCTGCAATTGATGTTTGGTCTGTTGGTTGCATATTTGGTGAAATTATGACAAGAGAACCTCTGTTCCCTGGGAAAGATTATGTTCATCAGCTCAGGCTGATCACAGAGGTATGAATTTTGGGAACTTTTAGATATAGTTTGGGTTGGCATTTTACTTAAGAAATGGGAATCGAGATTTTCATTGATCATGTTTGGACTTTGAAGTAGGCCTTTTTGGTCATGAGAAAGGCGTCCCATTCTTTATTCACTTCACATTCCAAAATTTTTAGTGAAGTTAATTTGTTAGTTTCTGCTTAAAGCATCTCTGCTACTGTTTCCCCCGGACTGCGATGTCAACCAATTGTCTCAACTCATAATCATTAATACAAGGCCAAAAGTAGCAACCCTAATTCTATGATGCATTGTCTTCTTCTCTCTCTGTTCATAGCTTTTAACAAAGATACAGCTGTCCAAGGTTCATCGTTGCCAGGACTTACAAGCACACTTGAGGCCGATACTCACATTACTTATAGTTCACACACTCTTGAGGTGGAGAATAGAATAATGAAGAAATGCTAAAATTGTTTAAGCTATATTCTCAGATAATGTCGTATTGGTCCGTCCCCATGGCCCGTGGGTTCCTAGCATTCGATTGTATATAGATGTCGTAACTTCTAGGAGCATTGGTGATGGGGTTTGTTGGCATTTCTAGGGCTGGCAAGGCAAGGTGTTGATGTGTTTGTTAAGAAAATATTTATACTTCTCAAATGCTTAATCATTCGTTAATTATATTTTTACTTTGGTATAGAGTAACTTCTTCATTTCTTATGATCTTGTTTGTGTCCAATAGTTAATAGGTTCACCCGATGATGCCAGCCTCGGATTTCTTCGAAGTGATAATGCGCGAAGATATGTCAGACAGCTTCCACAATGTCGTAAGCAACAATTTGCAGCTAGATTTCCCAATATGTCTCCAGAGGCTTTGGATCTTCTAGAGAAAATGCTTGTGTTTGATCCCAACAAACGCATTACAGGTACACAAAAGAGTTTAAGGTTTTATGCTCTCTCTCTCTCTTTTCTTTTTTGGAAACCCAGCTTATACATTGTGCTCGTTTTATTCACATTTGTTTGGTTTTACTGTGGCTTGCAGTTGATGAGGCACTTTGTCACCCGTTCCTCTCATCTCTTCACGATATCAATGATGAGCCAGTCTGCCCCAGGCCTTTCTCCTTCGATTTTGAGCATCCATCTTGCACCGAAGAGCAGATCAAAGAGCTAATCTTGAGAGAATCGGCAAAGTTCAATCCAGATCCAACCCATTAGGAGATTCAACTCTGTAATGTTGCTTTATGTATACCATAGAAGTATTAGTAGACTGTACAATCCATCTCTACTTCACTGAAAGTATAGATAGGAACAACTTTATAGTCGTTGAAGTCAACTTGTGTAGAAGGCGATGAAGAATCGCCTGCTTAGAGGGATTTAGGGTCCCTGGAATCAGCAAAAACTTCGAGTTAATGTTGATTTAGGTTCGTAATGATATGATAAACCGTGGATGGTGAGATTGTGGGGGAAAATATATAGATTTTTTCACTCGGAACACCTATTGATCATTCATGGATCTAAAGGTTTCCTTTATATTCATTCCAGTATATGTGAATTTGACTAGTTACTTCCAAGTTTATTTATTCATATATTTTGTTTTCTAGTTCGTTGCCAAACAATCCATTGAAAAGTTAGGAGAAAACTTTCAGGTCGTTACAATATGTTCGTTTTCCTATTATGCTTTAAACGCGTTACGTGCATATTATGTGAATTTGACTAGCTGCTTCCAAGTTAATTTATTGATATTTCATTTCTAGTTTGCTTACAACAGTAGGTACTACAAATTGCTGAACGATCCGTTGAAAAGTTACAGAAAAGCTTTCAGGTCGTTACAATATGTTTGCTGTTAGCACATAAAACGTGCACGTTCTTGTGTTCTTCGACGCCTTTGATCTGCAGGTCATTTGTTGAAAGTGCAGGTTTGAAGCTGAACTTCCTCGATGGGAATCTTGTTGGTCGGGAAGTCGCACTCCTTGCCGGCCGTCTCAGGTAAGGGAGCGCATATCGGAGGTTCGACTTTACTTGAAACTCCTGCAATTTGACTGCAATTCCATGCTACTTTTTTCGCATTTGGTCCCATTTTGATTGTCACATTGGATATGCAAATGTTGCTGAACGCATTGTTTGGCATCCCGTTTAGATCGCCCGCGATTGTCACGTTATCCGCGACAACGTTTTTGTATTGAATGTTCTCAATCTTGGGGACATCCTTGACATCAAAGTTGTTTCCTGGGTGAGATCCATAGTCTCCATTCATCCAAAACACCCTCTGCATAGTGTTCATGACCATATTTCTTGCATATATGTCCCTCACATAGGCTCCTCTTCCCTCGGCGGTCTTGATCCTGATCCCGGATTGGGTGTTGATGGCGGTAATGTCTTCGATCCTGACGTCGGAGATGCCACCCGACATCTCGCTCCCCAGCGCGACCACCGCGCTGTCCGGGGAAATGCAGGTGAGCCTCCTGATCACTAGCTGCTGGGTTGGCATGTTGAAGTTTATGCCAAACTTGTCCCAACCACTCTTCACAGCTACACAATCATCTCCGGAGACCATGTAACAATCCTCAATGATGGTGTTGTTCACTGAGTCTGCTCCACATTAGGCCAAAATCAAAACTTTATACTAAAAAAGAAGTGTCGTGTTGAAAGTTTACTATCATATCAGCTGACTTGAACTCATTTACGAACAGATTGACACGACCCGACGTGTTTGATTTATTTAACTCACACGGGTCATTACCAACACAATACATTTTAAAATTAACATTTTACCCTTCAATGATTCACTAAATGGGTTGCACACAACTCGTTTATGCAAACGGGTTTTGCAAGTCGACACAAGCATGAATAAGTTGAGCTCAAACCCGCTTAAATTCGTGTTAGAGTCAGGGGACACAAACCTGGATTGATGCCATCAGTGTTTGGAACATCAACTGGTGCAAGAATGGTGACACCTCTGAAAATCATGTTGCTGCCATAGACAGGATGTACATGCCAATATGGAGAGTTTTGGAGGGTAATATTGGAAATCATGACATCATTGCAAAACATTAGCTCAACCAAGTAAGGCCTTGTGTATTTCAACTGTTTTGCCTTGAATTTTGTCCACCATGGTTCACCTTGTCCCTCAATAGTCCCATTGTTTCCTGTAAGAAAAAAAGATAGATTCAATTAGTAGATCAGATCGTACTATTCATCAACTCGATTGTTGACTGATTTATAGTCGGAGAATTTAGCTTTCAGTCTGATTTTTAAAACATATGTACGTCGTTTGTTTACCCGTAATTACAATGTCTTGGAGTTTGGTTCCCATGATAAGACTGCTGAATCTTGGACCCTCATTGTCCCTACCTTGACCATAGGAAGGTAGTGGCTCAATTATCGGATAATCTGCCTCCTCCTAATCAACAATTACGAAGAAGAAGAAACAAAATTAAATTATGTACCATTTCAAAACCTAACGAATCGTTGTGGGTGGGCGCAAGATGAGATACGAGTATAATTTAAAGAGTTAAAAGTTGAGATCCAATCATTTTCAAAATCAGTTTTATTCAGCTCAAAACAAATAATCAGTAATGAAATGTCATCTTTTTGTTGGTTTGACTGAGTCATAGTTACTAACTTTATGTCAGATGTATCATAAGAACCGAAACATTTTTAAAAAACCTCAGAAGGGGATATGAGTATAATCCAAAGAGTTAGTAGTTGAGAACCAAATCATTTCCAAAATCAGTTTGATTCAACACAACACGAAATACGTATAATTATTAACAAAATGTCATCTTCTTATCGGTTTGACTGAATCTCAACCATTAACTTTCTGTCTGATATATCATAAGAATTTTTCTTATTCGCGGCGACGCATCAGAACCTGGTTGAAAAAATGAAGTGAAAATCTGAAACTAAGCAATGCTAACCTGAGAGGCAACAATGATGGCTTCTTTGTCAAGGAAGAGAGTGAAATGGCTAGCTGTGATATTGAAGCTTCCGGTGAGCCATTTTCCAGGAGGAACATAAAGCAAAGAGCCACCACTAGCTTGGTGCTTGCTCATCTCCTCCATTGCCTTTACAAAGGCCTGAGTGTTGGAGGTTTTGCCATCTCCAACACCACCAAAATCTGCCAATGATGCTGTGTGCGCTCTGCAACTTTTCATAGATGAGTACACATGCTCCTTCCCTCCGCCGGAGCCTCCACCGGGGGCGGCGGCAGAGCTGCCCTTGGGGGCTTGTGCACCACCGGTGGCGGCGGCAGGGCTGATCTGGGGGGCTTGTGCTTGTGCCATGCCTGTGTTTGTGCCCAATAGAAGCACCACCATGGCCATGTGTGCAACCATTTGCAAGTTCTGTGAGATGTTGATGACCAAAAGTTAAACAAAACCCAACAAGTTAAAGATGAAACTAAAGATGCTTTTAAGCTTTTAGATATGTCGGTGAACGGGTTTTTTGTGTACCTATAGGCGTTCACAAAAGGAGAAAGGACGTTCAATGCGCGGGACTTTCACTATTTTGTAGTATGCGAAAAAATATAGTAAAAACATATGCATTCAATGTTTGAGACTTTAACTGTGGAGTCTACGAAGAACCTAGATGAAAACAAGGGCATTCAATGCACGAGACTTCTACAATTGTGATGTATGTGAAGAACCCAGATGAAAGAATTGGCATTTAGTGTACAAGTCTCTCATCATCGTAGAGTTCGTAACATATAAAACAAGAGCATCAATGTACGAGACTTTCACCATTTTGGAGTGTGAAGAACCTAAATGATTAGAGCACGAGACTTTCACTGCTATGAAGTATGTGAAGAACCCATATGAAAAAAGCCAGTCTAGTGCACGAGACTTTCACTACTGATGAACCCAAATGACAAAATGTAAAAATTAAGCTATCAATTACCTGGTGATTTGCTCTCATGATTATCATCTTTGTAAACAACTCCATATTTGCATGAACTATAATTTGTATTTATATGCATATAGGAACGACATGAACTTTTGTTTTGAATCACATAATTATCGAAACAATCGGAGTTTTTCTTGTGTTTCAACAATTGATCTAACTAATTTCAGTCTTGACCAAGATCCACCAATTATTTTGTAGACTGTGTTTTGCTTCCAAATTTAGGTGAACTATAATTCAAACAACTTCTCTATTTCTTGCAACCTAACCAACCCATTGCTTGACATGTGACAGACCAAATTGTCATATGTTGCAATAACAGTTACATTTAACTACTAAACCAAACATTGTAACAAACAAATTAGTACTAATAAGACTTGTTAAAATCAAGATTTTTGACCTTTTTTTCAATATTAGTTGACAAATGTTGAAATATATGAGTAAATCCGGAGATGATTAGGCTTTTGATAATTGCTAGCTTTTTAAAGGGTGGTTGGATCCGTTATATGGTAGATGAGAAGTTGGAGAATATATTTGTAATTGTTTTAGAACAGAATAAATAATATTCTTAAAAAAAAAAAAGAGAGAACAAAATGTATCATAAATGGGTCGTTCAGCCAGAGTTCTCGGATTACGTTTCGAATTTGTGTCAAATCAATAGCAAATTCGGTGACGGCGAAGGGGTTGTTGGCATAACCCTTCATGTGGCTAGCCTAAAACTCAAATGTAAGTGGTTCGTGTTCTTTGAGCTAGGATAAAAGATTTTAGTGTTTTCAGCCTATAAACTAGCTAGGAGTTTCCTCGGTCTACATTCAGTTTGTGGGTTGGTTTGCGAACTAAGTAACCCACGAATTAATTAAATTTTCGGTATTTTTGCATGCTTGTCTGGGTGATGGGTCTTCAAGGCCTAAGTTTTATATTGTCTTTGTTACCGTCGGATCTAAAATAATAAATTATTAGTTTATTGCGCTAAAACCGTATAATAAATTGATTGTTTTGAAACAAAAGTTCTTTCTAATCTAACCGAAGAGATGAAACAGAGGACAACCAAATTGACCCCTAGCAACTTTCAACTAAATTTGTTAGCACAGAGTTTTGTTTTTTGGCTGGCCATAGGACACATGCATTATGAATAAACTGAGTTCAATTTTCTGCAAATAGGAATACATCCTAATATCTGAAAGTTTCAAATCATCAATAATACAATGTTAATAATGATACAAAGACTCATCTCAGTGTTGAGCAATGTTCAAATTCTTCTGTTCCTTGCTGCACAGACTGATTGCTTCATTACTTTTCACAGATTGCCACGCAACGAGCTTTACTCACACAAGATGTTCCGATCCTTGTTTACACAACAATTCAAAGTACATCTCTGTCGTGGAAACATCCCCAGAGAAACCCTTGTCCACCATTGTATTAATCAGCTGCAATCCCTTTTCCATTTCCTTATTTTGGAGAAATCCTTGTGTCAATACGTTGTAACTGCATCCATCGGGCGAACAACCATTCTCCTCCATTTTGCAGAACAACTCCTCAGCTTCACTTAGCAGCCCTTCTTTACAAAGACCTCTTATAAGTATATTGTGTGATCGAACATCGGGTTTCAGTCCTTTTGCAGGGAGAGAAGAGAACAGTTCTCTTGCCATGTCAATCTTCCCAGCTCTACACATACCGTTTATTAGGATAGTGTAACTGACAATATCTGGATTCTTCCCAGAAATTTTTATGTCATGGACCAACGCCAAGGCCTCTTCGAGCTTATTGTGGTTACACAAATAATTCAACACAACACTAAAAAATACGAGATCTGGAAGCACTTTATGGGCTCGCATTTCAAAAAGAAGCTGTTCTGCAGCTCTTATGTTCCCAACATTGAAAAATCCCATTACAAGAGTGGTATACGTAATGATATCAGGAACCACTCCTCTACTAGACATTTCATTAAAGAGTTTTGTAGCTTCTTCCATTCTTCTAATCTTGCAGTACCCGTTGATCAAGCTGTTGTAAGATATAACATCGGGGGCACATCCACGGTCAACCATCACGTAAAATGTTTCCATTGCCTTGTCCATTTCACCTTGCAGACAGTAGCCATCCACGAGTGTGCTATAGGTGACAATGTCAGGCTCCACGCCCTTTTCAATCATCAAACAAATAACTCCTTGGGCTTCTTCGGCCAAACCGTCTTTGCACAAAGCATCCACCAATATACTATAAGTAGTCACATTAGGAGAGATGTTCTTACTATCCATTTCAATTAACAAGTTTCTGACTTGGTCCCATTGGGATAAAATGCATGCTCCATAAATCAAAGAAGTGTAAGTAAAAACATCTGGTTTTATTCCCCTACCCATCATTTCATAAAAGAGGTTCAATGCCTGATCAAGCAGTTTGTCTTTGCAGAGACCATCAATGATGGTGCTGTAGGTAACTACAGTGGGAGTAATTTCCCTACCCATCTTATGTAGAAGATGAAGGGCAGATTGATTGTGGCCTTGCTTGCATAACCCCTTAATAATGGTGCTGAAAGTAACCACATCAGGTCGACAACCAACATGATCCATCAATTTGGGATACAAGTGAAGGGCTTGGGAAACAAGTCCATGACTACACAAACCATTGATCAAAGTGTTAATGGTGACAGTGTTGGGTTGTAGCCCTAGTTTGAAGAGTTTTCCAAAAACGGAGAATCCGAAACCCAATTGGTTGAGATGGCAGAAGGAATGAATCAAAATGGTAGGAGTGAACACATTTTGAGCAATTCCTGGGGAAAAATCCAATCTCCGGGAAAGAGAAACAACATGAGAGTGAGAATTCAATCTGGAAATGGAGGTCAAGAGTTTGTTGAAAGGGACGATGGAAGGAGAGGGATGTTTTTGGAGCAGAAGATGGAACAAAGAAATGGCTCGATTAAGATGAGAGGAGGTGAAATCGGAGCTAAGATGGCGACGATGATGTTTAGTAAAGGAAGAGACAGATCTGAAAAGGTCATGAACATGCTTATCGAGCTCACCAGATCTGGAAGAAGAAGAAGAAGAAGAACGAGAATGAAGGTAAATGAAAGAAGCAGGAGCAAAACGAATCATACCTGGAGAAGGAGAAGGAGAAGCAGAAGCAAATGATCGACAAAGAAGAAATAGGGAAGAGGAAGCCATTTTCTCTCAGTCGCTCTCTCTGTGATTTTGGGGATTTGCAAAATGTGGGTTTAAGCTTCAAATTCTCAACCACGTGAGTTTAATTGGTACTCACTAAAAATACTAAATAGACCTAATAATATTTCTCACGTTTATAGTTCAGACTATCAAATAATTTATTTTCAATGTTAAGACTATAATTCTGCTATGGATACGCTTAATTTTGGAATTTGAATAAATAATCCAGGTTCAAGTCCGGGTCCCATATTAGAGTGATAATTTTGGACCCGAACCTTTGACACGAAAAACTTACCGCACATAAGTCAGGTCGCTTTGACAGGTTCCGCATTATACCGATCAATGTGGCCCCGCACGCAACTTAACACAAAAACTTATAATTCGGGTCAGGCAACTTGTATATTTTGTAAGTGAAACTTGACATGAGATTCAAAACCCACAACTCAAAGGAACCCGATCTCATTTTAAATTTGAATTGTCATTCAAACCAAAAACTATACAACAAGTGCTTTCATGTAACCCAACAACAATATGTATTAAAGAAGAGCAAGAAACATCCCAAAAGATGGCATAGAAATACAACTATTGCATCCACAAAAACCAGAAACAATCCAAACTGCAAAACTCCACAAGCAAAAAAAAAAAACTGAACAAAATAAAAATTTATACCTCCAAGATTATGGAGAAAAACCCAGTTGTTCTTGTTCAATTTTTAAACTATCCAATCAAGCCTCTTCCTCCTCGTACCCCTCCTCTTCCTCGTACTCGCCTTCCTCGTCAGCTGTAGCATCCTGGTACTGCTGGTACTCGGAAACCAGATCATTCATATTGCTCTCAGCCTCAGTGAACTCCATTTCATCCATGCCTTCCCCGGTGTACCAATGAAGAAAGGCCTTCCTGCGAAACATGGCAGTGAACTGCTCGCTGACCCTACGGAACATCTCCTGGATTGATGTGGAGTTCCCGATAAATGTGGAAGCCATCTTCAATCCCGTTGGAGGGATGTCGCAGACTGTTGACTTCACGTTGTTCGGGATCCACTCCACAAAGTACGACGAGTTCTTGTTTTGGACATTGATCATCTGCTCGTCCACCTCTTTAGTACTCATCTTGCCCCGAAACATGGCTGATGCTGTGAGGTAGCGTCCATGGCGAGGGTCAGCAGCACACATCATGTTCTTGGAGTCCCACATTTGTTGGGTGAGTTCTGGGACTGTGAGAGCGCGGTACTGCTGGGAGCCCCGGGATGTGAGAGGCGCGAAACCAACCATGAAGAAGTGAAGACGAGGGAATGGGATGAGGTTGACTGCTAGCTTGCGGAGATCTGAGTTGAGCTGACCCGGGAAGCGAAGGCAGCAAGTGACACCACTCATAGTGGCTGATATAAGGTGGTTCAAATCCCCGACTGCGCAAACAAAACATATTTTCAGTTCTTTGGGTCACCGTTTAAATTGCATCAACTTGCAGATTTAGCAAACCAAGCAAATCTTCGATAAGATGAAAATATAGAGTATATGAGTGGTAAAACAGTCTTTTTTTTTTTTTATCTCGAGGAGTTAAAGAGAAACACTAAATGGGATACCAAAACTATAAACTACTAAGTGTTGTGAAAAATTCTTTAAGTTGGTTATTAGTTTGTGGGCAATACTACAGATTAGTTATCCGTAAATAGCCAAATTCTAAATGCCCACTGAGTGTGTTTCTGGTCAAGTCTGAGACCGAGGGCCTAATGTGGGCCGGTGTAAAAACAAATTCACGCATTTGTATTTTGTAACTTTTTATTGGTCCCAACCTTTCTCACAAAGTGGCGAGACATGTTAGAACCGATGAAAAGTTGTCTGACAAAAACACGTGCATTTTTTGTTCAGCCCATTTAGGCCCGCATAGTTAGGTATAGGTGCCACTAACATGGGAAATACAGATACACACACTTACACACAGCTAAGATCCAGCGTAGTTTCTACTTATTTTTGCTGGAAAAGAGCAATAAAGGCAAAAACATATGCAAACTGATGTACTGTCAGAGGAACCTTGCTATAAATGGCAAAAACCTTTGCAAATTGATTCTAGTATGACAATGAATACTAATTACTGTGTTCACTTGACCAAGTAGCCACAGGAAGTGATGCTCCATGTGATGTGAGTTATAACAACTGTATTTGTTGTCTACAATGTAAAAGAGAGAAGATTCTCCAAGGGTCACGTGACTCTAGCTGTCCAGCCAAACTACTACTGAATGCAAGTCCTACACAATTGCATCGGAATTATCCTAGCAGGGAATTTGGGTAGCGTTTGGACTAAATTTTGGGATAGAACGAGATTCTCATTCTTCATGTTTGGATTAAGACTTTTTGCTCATGAGAATGGCTTTGGAGCAAGAATCTTATACCCATACTCCTAATTGTAAAAAATAATCCAAACACTACCTTAGATCCACATTCAGAAACAGACAGCAATGATGCACAGCCTAGGGAGCTCAGCTATTGTAGATTGGCTCATAACATTTGTTGATTTCTTAAACTCAGATAATTCCCTAAACATTGATCAAGCCCGGCTACAAAATCACCGGGCCAAGCATGAGTCTCAACCAACAACTCTCTCTAACTAACATTCTGTGCATAAGGCACTTGAATATAACACGGTTTTTGCTTATTATTATCATTAAAAAAAAAAAAACAGAAAATTAGATAGGCAAGTAAAAGTGATCAAAACAAGATTATAATTGGCATGAGAAAGAAAGGGATCGAAGAAACTTACAACTTGGTGTGGTGAGCTTCAAGGTCCGGAAGCAAATGTCATATAGAGCCTCATTGTCAAGGACCATACACTCGTCTGCGTTCTCAACAAGCTGGTGAACAGAGAGAGTTGCATTGTAAGGCTCAACGACAGTATCAGAGACCTTAGGAGATGGGAACACCGAGAAGGTGAGCATCATCCGATCTGGGTACTCTTCCCTTATTTTTGATATTAGTAGCGTCCCCATTCCAGAGCCAGTGCCGCCTCCCAATGAGTGACACACTTGAAACCCTGCAAACAAATCCACCAAACAACAATTCAGTGATATTAACTTTGTTTGAAGAGTATAGAACTATAGACTATAATTGTGGCTCATATGATTTTAGATGAATTGGTTCCATAATATGAGATCTAAACTAGTTTTTAAGTGTTAAAATTGTGCCACATTTGAAACTCTATTAACAAATACATCAAACAACAATTCAGTGGTATCAATGTTTTTTAAAACTGCATACAATTATGATTGTGTTCCACAAGATTTTAGCCGAATTGGTTCTCTAGTATGAGATCCAAACTTCTTGTTAAGTGTTCAAATTGCGCCACACTTGAAACCCAATCAACCAATCCACCAAACAGCAATTCAGTGATATCAATTATGTTAAAAATTGCATAAGATTTTAGCCAAATTAGTTATCCAATATGAGATCAAAACTTGTTTATAAGTGTTCCAAAATTTGCCACACAATTCTTGAAACTTTGTGTTTGGAGAGGTGGGACAATCCAAGAAAACCAAACAGCCATAGTAAATTTTCCTTTCCTTTCCTTCATTTTCCAGAGAACCAAACAGCCAAATTACACTCCAGGAACTGTGAGTATGGTTCATTTATGTGACAGATATACTTGATTTTTTGGTGAGCCGAAACAAGTAAATGTATATATGAAACTGTCTCTCATTTTTCCCGGGATCCAAAAAGAGTTTTGCGGAGGGAATATTCTGAAAGTAAGCAAACATCAAAACTACTTGGAAATGGAAGTAAACTAGTGCAGATCGGCCTTACATCTCGTGCTTCCCTCATGAATTGAGGAGATAAGTAAATTATCATGCAATTTTCTCTCATTCTCTCGAGAACCAAACAGGGTTTCAGAGAGTGAAGTTTTCAGAAAATCAAACGACAGCAAAAAAATAGCTGATAATGGAAGCAAACAGTACAAATCGGCTCCACGTTTCTCGATTCCCAAAAAAATCCGAAAAAACAAGCAATCACAAGCACAGAACACGCAGAACAAAACAGAGAGAGACAGAGACGTAGATTATACCTTGCAAGCAGTCACAATTCTCAGCCTCCTTCCTCACAACATCGAGAACAGAATCAATAAGCTCAGCTCCCTCCGTGTAATGACCCTTGGCCCAGTTGTTTCCGGCACCGGACTGCCCGAACACGAAGTTATCTGGCCGGAAAATCTGCCCGTACGGCCCTGACCGGAGGCTATCCATGGTTCCCGGCTCCAGATCCATCAGGACGGCTCGAGGAACGAACCGTCCACAGCTCGCCTCGTTGTAGTACACATTAACTCGCTCAAGCTGGAGCTCCGAATCTCCCTGGTACCTTCCGGTGGAGTCGATCCCGTGCTCGGCACACACCACCTCCCAGAATTTGGCTCCGATCTGGTTGCCGCACTGGCCTCCCTGGATGTGAAGAATCTCACGCATCTTTGCTTTCTCTGTAAATTTTCTCGGGAAAGTGACAGAGAATTTTGGGGGGAAAAGAGAGCCGAGAAATGATCTTATAGAGAGAGAGAGATAGAGAGGTAACGGTTCCGTTATCTTTGAGTAACGGCGTTTTATTTTTGTGGGAACTTATTTTTTGAAATTGGGTTTTGATTCGGTGCTCGTGCAGGGATGTTGAGACAGCTAGTGCTTTTCCACGTGGCATCTCGCAATAGGTTATGGACAGCTGGGTATGATACGGTGGGCCCCAGAATAAGACCCCACTTTAGCTTACTGGCATGAGAGTAGTTCGAAATTACGATTATATCCTTAACAGATATGCGTAAATGTGGGACCCGAAATATCAATCAAAATATCGGTTTTAAGAGCCGTTTGATTTCTTTATAGCTTTGGGTCAAAAGATGCTAGGTACACCATTGCTTATGGTAGAAACAACCGCAAGCTATAAATATTGTTCTGCAATCACGAGCGTGCGTTCAATCAACCGTACTTTTGCGATTTTGAAATAAAACTGTCAATTTTAAATCTAAACATGATAAAACTCGAGAATATTAGTCCTACCAATTTTTCAGAGTCATGTGTAACTTATGAAATTTACCGGACATGTTAAGTGAAACACACAAACCATACATTTTACACTTAAATGAAAAGGTTGAAACGATCGCACCCCGATATACAAATGGACCAAAACTCTTTCAGGTCGGGTAGGCTTTTAAACTTGAATTTGTAACCTCTAGTTCAAGTAGCCTAAGACTAGGCACAACCAATTTTGGGGTATGGAAAACTCGTACCCTTTACAAGTCGAATTCAAGTTGTACGTTTGCAATTTAAACAAAAAAGCTCGATTGAAAATTCCAAATTTCAACTCTAATTAAGAGTCACTACTCACAAGTATAGTGTTAATTTTCTTTAATATTTTCAAAACAACTCACAATATTTTTGTAAATAATAAGCCATAATAATTGTCTCAACGAATTTATAGGCGAGAATGTTTTATTTGGTTCAAATTATTTCAATGATGTCATACTCTCTCCCTATAACATTTTTTTGGGATAAAGGTTTTTTTAGTACCCAAACTTTGGTCCAATACCCAATTTAGTACCCAAACTTTAATTTTGACCAATTT
>JAYMTH010001000.1:0-16740 GCA_036897465.1 Pelargonium australe | reverse complement strand
AAAATACTGGTACAACCCAGATCCAGACTGAAGACGGCGCGATGCTTGGCTTCAGCGTCTCCTGACGATATCCAAGACGAAGTTCCGACGGCAAAGCCATCAAAGGCGATAAAGCCGCCAAAGGCGACTGCACTTGAGAGCAAACAACCTAGAAGAGAGAAGGAGGCGGCGACAACCCTAGGGAGAGAGAGCACAAACTTTGAAAAAAAAAGGTGCATCATTGACAAAATATTATTCATTTTACTAATCAACTTATTTTAAGAATGGTCAGAAAAAAAAAACTCATTTTGAAGAAGATAAGTTATCCATGAATATACTACCAGATGTCAATGTCTAATGCATGTACATGTAAAAATAAATTTTGGTTGTTGATTATATCTAAGCCAACTAACCCAAAAAAGTATCCACTGCCACACCGACTAAAAACTCAAGTTGTCCAAATAACGTGAATATCATCCACATTCCTTCTATCACAATACGACACATGTTTCACATATATTCAACATGCACCAGCAACACTCCTCCATGCGCCAAGTTTTTTTTTTTTTTTTTTTTTAAAAAAAGAAAAAACAACTATTATATTGCTTCAAATTAGAACAATTGTTTTATTTTAAGAATGCTTAAAAAAAATTATTTTTAAGGAACATTCCATTTAACATCTAGAGAATATAAGTCAATAATATATAAGGCACATGTTTGTATAATCCGACGTTTTTGAATTTTGATGCACACATAGAAAATTTGTTAGAACGAAGGAGCAAGAGTATACATGAGAGAACCAAAAGGTCACATGACTGTGTTTTATGTCACGTTTGTCTTCTCCACACGCTTTAAAATCAGCTTTGCTTGCTCTTCTGCTCCAAAGTCCTACCTTTTCGTCCAATTTCCGATCTCCTCCGTCCGCTTCTTTTGCCTTCACCACCTCACCATCAAAACCCATTGATCCCACATTCCATGTCAAGCTTCTTCCACCTGAGCCCACCTCTCTGCTCCTCTCTCCGCTTCGCTGCTCCCAAAAATGGACACCCAATTCCTTTCTAGTTCCGCCTCCGCCTCCACCTCCTCCGACTTGCCCAACGACGTCGCTTCCTCCTCCTCCTCCTCGTCATCGTCTTCTTCTGGGTACTCCGAGATATGGAACTACCTCTGGGTTCCTCTGCTGATCTCTTTCTCCAAGGAGATGGCTTTGACCAAGGCTCAGCCTTCTATTCTGCTTCCGGGTCAACTCGATTCTGACTCGCCGACCTCCGGATGCTCTGCGCCCGACCCTAAGCTCAATTACAGGCCGGTCATCGGAATTCTCAGCCACCCCGGCGACGGCGCCTCCGGGAGGTTGAATGATGGCAAATATACGTCCTATATTGCCGCCTCGTACGTCAAGTTTGTGGAATCGGCGGGGGCTCGGGTTATTCCTCTTATTTACAACGAACCGAGGGATATTCTTTTGGAGGTGAATTGACTTTGACTTGATAAAATTTGGGTGTTTTGTGTGGCTCGAATTTTGGGGGTGTTTGGTTTCCGAGAAAGTTGGGAGTTTCAGAGGAATGGAAGTTAGTTTGATTGAGAAGTGGACTGTGAACTTGTGTACACGTTGTGATTCATAATGATGATTCGATGAAAAATAGAAAGAAAAAAAAAAAAAATTGAACTTTTATTTGATTGAGCTTGCTAAAATGTTCCAATCATAAAAGCTAAGTTATGATCAAGAGTTGTTTTTAGAACTTGAAAATAAACATGTTCTTAAGTTAACTTCAGTTATGCTCTTTTTTCAATTGGGTCATTTTTATTTGAAGTCCTTGTTATTGGCATTCAATAGATTAGGGTTCCAAGTCCTTGAACTCAGTGATCATGGTAAAGGAACCACCGTAAGTCATGATTAAGTGTACTTCAAAGAGTTTCACTTACAGATATTGAAGAAGGTTACTATTGGTAATATTTGGAGCATATCATACTAACCTGTGTTCTGATTTTGTACCTCTCAAGAGTTATTTTGTTTGTAAATAGTTCATAAGCATTCTGGCTTGTTTCTAATTACTTTCATTGCAGAAGCTCAATCTGGTCAATGGAGTTCTCTTTACCGGAGGATGGGCTAAAAGTGGTTTGTATTATGAGACTGTCAAGACAATTCTCAAGGTACTTGTTTATCGTACACTGCAGTAATCCCAGTATTTTTTACTATGTAATTGTTGGTGTGTATCGAAGAATGTGTTTGGAAGCACTGGATGTAGATGTCGTGTAATAAATTTTGTTTCTATTTCTGTGGGAAATGTATTATGGTATGTGTATCCATATATTGAATATTTCTAGCCTGATTTGTAAGTTATGTGTGGGGAGAATACTCAGAACAGTTTGCAGTACGTGATTGAGAAATAATTACACCCCAACTGGTTAAGATGGGTGGCATGGTACTTTCAAGGCTCTTACATGATACTGATCATCATCTCATCTAAGTACTTACACTAAACATTTGCTATTTGGTATGACTCTATGCATGTGCTTCAACTAGAAACTGAACAAAGATATATTTTCCTTCTGAAGGTATAATGGGATACACAGAGAATTAAAGTCGGGCTAGAATTTTGTAGAAATCCATATTTGTAGTATCTGTTATGGTAGTTGCTTTATCAATTGGAAATACGTGTATTATAATCTTATTCATGACTCTGATATGTGATGGTGAGAAGCAAAAGATTATGAAGGGATGTCCATCGGCGTGAAATATTGACCCTTATGGAATTAGATCTTATCAGATCGATAACTTTGTCTCTTTACGTGATTTAATTTTGGCTTACTCAACCATGCTGCAATTTTTAAATGTTAATTAATTAAATGAGTTTTGAATGTTAGCTTGAGCAAGATTCACATATCTAGAATGAACTTGGACTAGCTGTGAAGTGAGTTCAAGTTATAGTAGATTGTTATGTTCATTGAATCCCATTTCTAAAAGTTCATGTGAAGAAACACTAATATCTTGTATTTTTTGTTTCTTTCCTCCAAATTCAGTCCCCTAGTTTCCTTGATGCATATTTTTCCAGGCTGAGTTTCCCAGGTTGATTTAACTTAATGTCTTCTTCCTCGGTTCTATATCACACTGCAAAGATATTAAAACAAACTATCTATATGCTAGAGCTTGTCTATTATCCTGCAAGTTTCCTCTTCTGGACTAGTATAAGCTATTCTGTTATCTCTTTTGCAGAAAGTGCTAGAAAAGAATGATGCTGGAGATCACTTCCCATTGTATGCAATTTGCTTAGGTTATGAACTCATCACAATGATCATCAGTGAGGTAATATAATCTTATAATAATTCCATCTATTATATCATATAGTTCAATCTATCCTCAATTATATTTTCTCATCCACTTCCCACTTTCTTAAAAAAAATATATATAATACTCCAAAACCGCTTTTGTCTCTTGAAAACAGGATAGAAACATTCTCGAATCATTTAATGCAGCGGATATGGCATCTACTCTCCAATTCATGGAAAACACAAATGTAGAAGGAACCGTGTTTCAGAGGTATTTAACTTTTTATGAAGAAAAATATCCAGCTAATCTGATGTTTTTGATATGATTAGGTCTACTCTACGCAACGGTTTAAGCATTTTCAAAGTCTTACGTTTTCTTGTTTTGAAATATGCTGGTTACGAGAAAAAAGTGAACCATTGTCTGACTAGCGATAACCATGCGCATTTATGAAAACATGATCATGTGAAAAGAACAGCTGGTTGAGGATTTGAACCCATAATTCTTGGCAAATCTGTTAACTTGAGTTATAACTAAGAGTTTATTCACCTATTTAAGTTGGTTGTATTTGCTCCTTTACATGATCAATGCAGCAGAAAGCAAACTTCTTATGCCTACTTGACCAACAGACGAACTTCTGAATGCAATTCCCCTTTCTTCGGAGTTCGGATATTACACTTATCTTTAGAAGTTTGAGTGGCGATGTCCTAATGGATATATCATGTTTGTCAGATAAGAAACTCATTTTTTGTGGTTTTTGAGACGCGCCTGGAGTTATGCATTGGCTCCTGACCTCCTGCAGTTACTTAATTAAATTTAGTTTCCATGTTTTCTCCTCACTTAAGCAGTTTCATTGGTGCATTACACATATTTGTCCTATATGGTGCATGATTTTGCCCAACTTAATTGATGCATGATATTTTAAGATTTATTCGTTAATACTTGGAAGTTGATATCTGTATTCTTCTGCAGATTTCCTCCAGACCTGCTTAGAAAGCTGAGTACAGATTGTCTTGTCATGCAGAACCATCATGTGAGTGATAAGCTATTAATAACTCCTCTACTTTGCATTTTAAGATGTAAAATACCTTGATAACCTTGGCTCCCTAGTCTCTCACATGTGATGATGATGTAAATTTGCTTTTTTACAATATGAATCAATGGCATATCTTTCTCAAATTTATTCAGCATGATCATTAATTGAGAAGAGCTAGGTCCATACTTGTTATTTTTTGTCTTCACCATACGCCTTTGCTAGAGTTATGATTAACAAAATCTACTAGTGCTTGCTCAAGAATCCTGTTTTCATCAATTATTTCTTATTACATTGTGAAACTAAATTCAGAACTGAAAGGCCTTAAGTTCAAATTACTTGGGTTAGTGGTAACAACATTTGTCCTTTCTTCCATCCAATTATGTAGGGACTGTAGCCAATATAGTCATAGCCTCGTAGGCCATTTGTCCATTTCTTAGTTCAGCTGTGGATCTCTTCAACCTTTTTTCTTTGTGTGGATGTTATCATGTAGATGTCAGAACTCTGAAGAAGCTATATTGGTTCCATTTCCGCGTATCTATTTCTACTTTCTGTGCTGTATTAATCTTAGAGATCATTCTTTTTGTGCTGATTGTTGGTCTAAATTTATTTGCTGCAACAGTATGGTATTTCGCCTGGCAGCTTTGCAAAGAATCCGAAACTATGTAATTTCTTCAAGATCTTGACAACTAGCTTAGATGAAGACAACAAGGTACTAAATAAAACCATTTGATTATCTCAAATCAAATTTCAGTCATTGGATATAACCATATTTTATATTACTGGAAGATTCCTAAAACTTTTGAAACATTTGTGAGCAGGATTATGTCTCCACAGTACAAGCGCACAACTATCCCGTGACTGGCTTCCAATGGCATCCAGAGGTATTATCTTAAATGTACTTGTAGTCTATCATGTTTATTTTTTAAGTTCATTTTTGTTTTCTTGTTGCTGCTTTCTTGTACTATAGTCATTTTCTCTTAGGCCTGTCTGATAACGTGGTTGAAGCTAACTAAGTACTTGACCGAGTGTCTCAAGTTCACTCGAGTAGAAATTTGTGATAAATAGATATAGATTCAGAATTTGTCTTTCCTTGCAAAAATGATAGATTATTCTTGAAACCTGTGCTAGTGTGTTTGTCTTAAAATTCCATTATAATACTGAGAAGTAAAAAGAACCTGTGCTAGTGTGTTTGTCTTTAAATTCCATTGTAACACTACTTTCTCCTTCCTCATGTGAGAAGTAAAAACTTAACCAAGCATTTTGCAGAAAAATGCTTTCGAATGGGGCTCATCAAGGATTCCACATTCAGATGATGCAATCCAAGTAACCCAACATGTTGCAAACTATTTTGTCAGGTGAGGACTCGATGACTCTGTAGAGTTTGGAAAGTTAAATCTAATTATTCCATGATTACAAACTGAAAACTCATTTAAAAAAATTTATGCTCGAAATATGCTCGAAAGACGATGATGAATAATTTTACATATAATCAAGTGCTAAATTTTTTAGATCCTGTATAGTGGAATCTGTATGCAAATTTTTGCCAAAAACACGCATCCTTAGAGTATGGTATACCTTCTGGTTGTGAACCCTAAAATTTTCACCAGGTACATGCTAAACACCTGAGAATGCACTAGTAACGCATCTTCAGGTCAGCTGAAAGAAAAATAACATTTCCCTTGCTTATGACCCTATGGTATGCTCCTGCTGATTGGAAAGGAGACACCAATTGGATTATTAGATGTGGTCCATTACTGCTTGGGTCAATTTCCAGAATAGGGTTTAACATAGTGGCTTTGGACGCTCGCAAAAGAACAATGAAAACGAAATAAAATCCTTATATTTGTGGTATGATGTGCAGTGAAGCTAGGAAGTCAGCAAACAGGCCTGCTGCTCGGAAAGTGCTGGACAATCTCATATACAACTACAGTCCGACATACTGCGGGAAGGCTGGGTAAGTAAAACATGAATAGTTTCATGTTATAATATTTTGTTAGCATTTTTGTTTTATTTTTAACTTTATTGTTATGTGCTTTGATTGTGCAGGAAGGGATATGATGAAGTTTACATCTTTGCATACCCGGCTTCCCCGAATTTAGCTTAGGACATCCCTTACGCGCGAAGTACAAGCAAGTCTGGGTAATGTATGGTTCTGAAATGTAAAGACATCTTATTGTGTATGACAGTAAAATAATTAAAAAAGAAAAGAAAAGAGAAGAAATAGTGTTAATGAAATTAAGACTGTTGGTAAAGATATACATCTGATTGTGAAATTGGGACTGTTCCATATTTCACCTTTGCCAACTTTATATTGTTGATAAAAAAAAATGCTGATGATACATTTCACAAAGGAGAAAATGATGAAAAA
The DNA here is from genome assembly GCA_036897465.1 of Pelargonium australe. Lineage (NCBI taxonomy): Eukaryota > Viridiplantae > Streptophyta > Magnoliopsida > Geraniales > Geraniaceae > Pelargonium > Pelargonium australe. Next base: position 10,089 of record JAYMTH010001000.1, on the reverse strand, counting down.
AGAATAATTTGTCATTTATTTCTTTATTTGTTGTCACATATTGATAGTACAAAATATCATCAGCAACCCTCAAGAGAAGGCTGATGATATTTTGTACTAAGCAACCCTAATGTATGAAAAGGAACAACATTGCTGGCACAACCCTTTCTAGACCAAACTTTGATAATGCAAATGAACATTTCAGGAAAAACCCTATCTAGACCACACTAAACAAATTATCACACATTGTGATGTATTATCATTCATTCCTTACTTTTAATTTCTACTGCTTCTTTAAGTTTAGTCCCCAGTGCATACGCCAACGTAGGAGGAACCGCGTTCCCAATCTGCCTATGCTTGTGTGCTATGTTACCCCAAAGTTTGTAGCTGTCCGGGAAACCCTGCATCACAATAACATTCACCAACAATTCATAAAATGTCCTCGAAACCCAACTTACACACATTTGTCACTACGAACAACACACAAACTTACTTGAGATCGAGCACATTCACGAACTGTCAGAATTCTATCCTGATCTGGATGGAAGCACATCCCAACTTTACCCATAGGTTGTGGGTCAGTGATGGATGTTGGGAAATTTCCTTCCCAATCCAACCTTCCAAACAGTCCCTTCCATTGATTGTGCCTCTCTGCAGTATTTGGCAAGCACCATGGTATTAAGTCTACCAATTGCCCATTAGACAACCGAACCTGTAGGCATAAACTTAGTTAGGAACAGAATGGAAAATATAGGAACCTTGGAAGAGATTATTTTGATGAAAAGTACCTTCTCATCTGGCAGATCACGCCAATCTGCGCCTGGGTGCTTTGGGATTCTTTGACATCGAATAAGATTCAGCTCATTCATTTCTTTCGATACATGATCGTTCAGAACCAGCATGTCTCCTCGAATTTTCTTTTGGAACCACGAGACAGGTTCATTTTTATACTGCATAACCAAAATGGAAGGACAAATGAACATAAATGGTAGACAGAAAAGATGCTTCGATGGAATGGTTCGAGTTTTGTTTATTTTTACCTCCATTGTTGTTACGGAAGCCCCATTTCCAACTGCAGGGAGGTCACCAATAGTATCTCTGACTGTTATTGCACGGAACGGGGCACCATTTGCAGTACTCCGAACAGCAGCATAATGGGTAGTTTTAGATAATTTGATCTTGAGCTCTGCACTAGCAAAGACATGCATTGGCTCAGGCCATTCGGGGAGTGTTTCTTCGGGTGAAGCTGCCCATATGAATGCACGTTTACGAGACTGAGAAACACCATATGCTCCAGCTTCCAAAATACCGAACCTCACCTACAGTATTGAAATTAAATGGTTGTTCGAATCTCAATTGCAAAAGAAGTTATAGTTGCAGTTTCATGGTAAGAGTAGTTGTAGTTAATTTCACTGTAGAGAAGAAACAGTATCTACCTGATAACCCATCTCAAGGAGTGAGGCTATAGTTAATCGAAACGTCTGCCCTTTGTTGAATGATACAAAGTTCCTCACATTCTCTAGAAGGAAATACTTGGGACGGAAGTAATCAGCAAAAGATAAAAATGACAAGATCATCTCACACTGAACTTTACTCCAGGTGCTATGATTAAACCTATTCATTCCAGAAAAACCCTGCAAATTGTACGTACTAATGTAATAAGTATGCGCCATTAAATTGCTTACAGAAATGAATCCTGTCAAATAAAAGGCAAGAACCCCTGACGTACCTGACAAGGAGGCCCTCCATTGATGAATTCTACTTGTCCGGGCTTGGGTAAATTACTAATCTCCTTTTCATCAAGTTTTGCCGCTAACTCAACAGCTTCAGGAGTTGAGATACATTCATCTTCATCCCCACATGCTGACATGATGGCCCTGCAAACCAACCCATAACCTAAGATTTCTAGAGAAAACAAAAACAAAAACAAAATAGATGGAATAATTATATTTAAGATAAAATTCATATAAACCAAGCAGCTACCTTAGGATCACATTACAGTTGTTTACAAACATCAAAGCCTCTGGATGGTTAAGTTTAAATGCTTCTCCTGCAGGCTCCTCATATTCAATTGCCCACTTGGTTAGTGATACACCTGTGAGTAGTTATATAGTCAGTAATAAATAAAGGACTTTGTGATAAACTAGGAGCCAAGCTTGCAGGCTTAGCAGAATGAAAATGGAGGTTACCAGATTTCTCCAAGCCTTCAGACAAGCCACCACATCCTGCAAAAATGTCTAAAGTTGCAAGACGATTTGTATGAAAAGCTTGTGGTTGCTTTTCATTATCATCACACTCATTATCTCCTTCTATGCTTTTCCCCTTTTTCCTTCTATATGCAGCATCATCACCCAAAATACCTTTTGAAGAGCCTAGTTTTATTTGGGCTGGCAACTGCCCATCAAACAATAACCAAATTCAACAAGTCAAGTTAATAAACGGTCCAGTATTAAAACTCCTAGCTCGCAACTAAAATAACACATTAATATCTTTCATAGTATATCAAAGCCCCAAAACTTCCAAAAATAGGACGATAAGCATAATCAATAATGAACTCAGTGGACCAACTCAAATGTATAACAGGAGAGAAAAAAAAAAAAAAGCAGCAACACATAAGCTACCTGTTTGATAGCTCCACTATCAGGTTCAAACCAACGCTCACAAAAGAATGTATGATCAAAGATAACAGGGCCTTCGTAAGAAGGAAGGTCATGCTTCTTTCTGACATCACACTTCCCTTCTATTGCCGCAAGGGGAACCGTCAACACTGATTCACTATAGTAAACCTGAATGATCAATAACAAAATGTCTTTAAGTTACAATGACATATCAGTAAGAAACACAGATGAAGAATAATAATACAAATCCCCACACAAAAAGAGAGACTAGACTGTTAGGTTTTACGTCTAGCATGCCTAGGTACATTATACTAGACTAGCAAATAATAATAAGCTTAGAATCTGATGATGATATGCAAGTTTTTTCCTACTAAATAATTTCGAAAGCAAGCCTTACTTCTCTAATATCAGAGCAATATGATCTCTCTGATGATATGTCCTCGGGCCGGAAGAATCGCCTAACTTTAACTTTTATAGATTCAGGATTAGCTTGTTTAGAGGCCTTTGGAACATCAATATCCAGCAGCTGGCAAACAATGAAGGCTTTCAGCCCTATATTTCTCCCACTCTTATGGGTACCCTGGTCCTTTCCATCCGTTTCGACATGATGAGGAGCTATATATACAAAATCATGAATGCAGTACTCAATTCCTTTGTAAGTGAATCCAGACTTGGTCGAGATCACCTTAAAAATTTCCTTCTCTGTCTGGGTTTCCTTCATTTTGCAGGACTGGCAAAGTCCACTCCCAAGACCCAGGGTATCTGTTGGTAGAGAAAAGAATGCACCTCTATCAGGCCAGTACAAGCTTTTACAATAATATTCTATAGGTAATCCTTTGCCTTTTCTTTCCTCTGCTCTTTCCCGGTCAATTTTATCCTTAAGAGCATTAGCTTTCCGATGCTGATATCCCCAAGGCACCAATCGGATTTCAACAGCCAAAATTTGCTTAACATCACTTAACTCAAATTCCAGGCAATTGTTTGTCATGAACACCTCTCTCTCACTGGCAGTATTACCAAGAACAGTCTGAGATCCTCTCACCGTCAGTCTGCCATGAACAAGTTTTCTTGCATCTGACTTTTCATACATATATTCCACAAAATATATGGGAAGAATTTCATCTGCGTCTGCTGTTTCAACCAACACAAATCCACCCACAGTAACCAAATCTCCACGAACCATTGCCCGTTTGTAGAGAACCTCGCCAAAAGAAGTTTTCCCCACCGAGTCTCCATCCCATTTAATATCCTTAGTGGAACATGATTTGGTTGGCTTTGACAATGAATGAGGTGACTCTGTTTTCTTGCCAACTGTAATTTTTACCTCCTCGACCTCTTCATTGTCTTCCTCTAAATTTTCCTCTTCTTCATTATCTGCATCTTCATCTTCTTTCACTTCATTAATATCTGCTTCCTGTGCATCCTCGGGCAAGTAATTCGAGTAATACTGTCCCCAAATTCTGTTTATCAGTTTTGTTGTAGTCGCAGGCATTGCTTTCCTTTTCGATACTACAGGTGCTATAGCTGCTCTTGGATTCAAATTCATTTCCTTCTTGAGTACCATTTTTTTCTTTACCAACCATTTTGTATGATGTATTCTCTCCATACTATCATGAAGACCTGTCACAAAAGCCGACTTCCTGATGGTGTCATCAGGATATTCAGCAAACAGTTGCAGTATTATCTGTCCATGAACCACAGCATACCTTTCAACTGCTGCTGGATTAGATGAAATGAATGCGGGGTGATTCTTATCAAATGCAGACACTTTCTTGATAACTTCTGCAAAAGGAAGGCGTGACACTCGGCTCTGCTCCTTCAACAAAGTAATAATACCAATTGCCAGTCTTGCAGTTTTTAAGACCGGTTCATACCAGGGAGCATACTGCTTTGATGGCTTTCCAAGCCTATACCTGAAGAAACAGAGAGATAAAAAATAGGAACTTTATATTGACATTATTTTACAATTAAGAATCATGCAAAACCTCAATTTCTTCAAAGCAAAAACGTTTTCATGCCAAAAGGAAGACATTCCTAATGCAAACCAAATTGATTTCTCTTAACCTCGTTCTAACAGAAGAAAGAGAAATATTATGACAAACTATAGTGAGGAAAAATGCAAGAGTGAGGATCATTTCAGTTTGTAGGTAATGAGTATACAAGAAACATACCAGGCCATATCTGTTCGGATTGATATGAAAATCATTGATGAGCCAAATTCAATCATCCATTCCTTTATTGCACTCAAATAAATTGGAATGCCATCTACATTCTGAGCACCACCAGAACCTGAAGAAGAGTGGTTTGGATCAGAATCAAGACAAAATCCACTTCCATCATCAGCCGTCATAATCCCTGATCCAAAGATTGTCACATCTATATCGGCACAAGATTTCATAGGAAGGAGCTCCAAAGAAATCAAACGAGAGTCCGAGTTGTAAAGTGACCAGTTATGAAGCATGCTACGAGGAAGCTCATAAGGATCACAAATATCATTATCAAATATAATGTATTCATCAGTTTCTTCAGTAGCAGTCTTGTAATACGCAGGTAGAGGATAGTCGTCAGCAATTTCATCCTCATTGATTTTAATATAAAACTTGTTTGATGAAGCAACCGAGCGCCGACCTTTCTTCTGTTTCATTGATCGCCAGCTTTCTTCTTCTTGAAGCAACCTGGCCAATTTCATGTCCTCGTCTTTCAGAACACTACAATCAGGTGACCTAAACTGATTGACTTTCTCTCCATCACCAATCTTAAGACTCCCACCAGATGAGCTAACCTTTGGAGGAGCGAAATTCATATGTTTTTTACCTTCATCCCTAAGGGAAGCAAGCACAGGCAGGTCTCTGAAGATCTGATTATTCTTCTGAGACGTCCCATCCAAACCAGTGAGCTGATTATATACAAATTCACCTTGTGAAACAATGAAGTCTCTGATTGAAGTCCCGTGGGGGAAGTTTTTACTGTCACTCATGGAGCGGACGACCTGACTTATCAATTCATCAACACTTAAATCCGGATTCCCTCCAGACGTCTTAGACAATTTTCTGTAGACTTCAATGCATAAACAAGCCTTCTCAAAGAAAAGACCATACAGCTTCTTGTAGCTACTTGCTGGTTTAACACAGTCATAATCAGCTATGTCCGTGGAGATCCATATGACAGGTGAGCCTTCATCATACCCAGATATAGCCCATGTTTCTATCCGGCCGAAACCATGACATCTTACACCCTTATCCTTGTCCTTGTCAGAACTTTCTTCCAATGACAAAATATTACCTGTTATGAACAAATCACTGACTTCCAACATCTCAACAGACTGTGCCCTCCCATCAGCATCATGAAAGATAAATTCTGTAAGCCTTCTGTTTGGCCGGGGATCATTCTGCCCAGATGTCAAGCTTATGGCTGCAATCTCATCTTCAACTACAGTGTTCCTTTTAATCTCAACCATAGAAGATTTATCTGACAGACGAAATGTTTTGCTCTTAAAATCTGAGCAAGCAGCTGCTCGCTTTGGCATTTTTCGAGAGCCGGAAACATTCCCATTGCTCTCAGACCTATTTCTCTTCTGCTTTGGTTTAGTGCCCTCTCCGGTTTTGGAATTAGCTTTATTGGCACCAGAAGTTGTAGATTTCAATTTACCTTCAGTCTCCTTTTCCATTTCTGTAAGAAAATGTACTGTTAATAAGCATGATGAAATGCACAGGAGTTCATAGAGGTATAAGCAGTTCACTGTATAATGGATAGATAGTGCTAAACCCCGTGAAGATTAAACAGCATGGGGTTCCAAAACGACCCAAAAGAATGTAATTTTTATCAAATATTAGTGAATAAAATCCCAACAATGCTCTTTCAAAATATAAGAGCAAGAATCTCAACAATTAACAAGAAAGCTAAATGAGTAAAATAAATAAGTAAATAAAGATGAAAGGAAAATAAATGAAAGATCAAGCTCATATAGATACAAACATGGAACATATCCATAAAAAGAAAACTGACATATTCTCCTAGACCGTTAAATCGTTGAATCTATAGAGAATGTGGGAGCACATATATATAAACATTCCCCAAACTCGACCGACGCAATAAATCCATAACGCTCCAAAATGCAACTAGATATGAGCATTAATTTCTTGAGCATAGCAAACGACAACCACCATTATTGGTAACCAATCAACGAGAGGGCTTACCCGGAAATTTCTAAAATTCTACTTGTCGTGCACATACTTATTATGCCAATATACAACGTGAAACAGAGTCTATGCCCATTGCAATAGACACGTACCATGACAGTGAAAAAGAAAACAAAAACTCACAAGTAGGTTTTCAACACATCATCTTACATATCCCCCTAGAATATATCCCTTTTTATCCATATTCGAGTATTAATCAAGAGAAGAAGAAAAGTATACAAACATAAGTAATCCTGGAACAGAGACCAAAATGCAGATTCTACATTATGATCATGCAAATGCAATAAGGTAATGTTGTTCAAAAATTTAAAACAAAACCTGTAACATGCACAACGAAAAGCTGTCGGAAAATTACCGAAACAAACTGCAAGACTAAGCCAAATTATCCACCTACACAAGCTTGTTATAGAATAAAACATAGAGGAGAACAAAGTTTCTGCAAGTAGCCAATCATTACTGAACAGATCAAAAGCAGGTGCTCGATGTATAATCAAGAAATAAAACCTACAATGCACAACAGACAGAACAAAGTAACAGTAACATCTAAAACCTAAAATCAAGTATCTTAATTCGTGTCGGAACAGGCACGCACATAAATGGATAGCTACAACTAATGATCAAAGAACATAATTTTAACAGTGAAACCTATCATCAAAGACGTAATTAAGAACTCCCAGTGGAAAAGCAAATGAATTTCAGCTAGAACTCACTCAAATTGCTTCGGATCAACCAAGAAAACACATTCAAAAAATGGAAAATAATTTAAATCCAGATCTTCACATGCATCACCGGAAAATTCGCAATAACACATCAAATTCTCACCGGAACTCTGGGTATTTTCTTCATCACTTGCCGTATTATTAAACACTTTCGCCGATCCCATATCTAGTTATACAAGCTCCACTATCGACTGATTCCGGCAACAATGGCAACGGTAAAAAAAAAATCACAAACCAAGAAACAGTTGATCTGTTGATCGGTTTTGAACCGAAAAAATTAACACTTGATCGGTTCGAACACCGAAAAATTAAAGTAACGAATGGGTGTGAAATGGTACCGTTAAAGGGACCAATTCAGATCAAGCAGCATCTTCGTTTTGAAAGGGCAATAAATGGCGGGAAATCGTTTTGGGGCTTTTTAGGTAGTTATACAAAAAAAAGCCCTAAAATTTGGGTTTTTAGGTCAATTTTTGTGCCTTCCAATTTCACAGTCAGCAATCTAATTCCATTCCACACACATCGGCAAAGACTCTACTACCCTCCGATAAATACGGGCATGAAAAATCCTAGTACTAGATCTTACTTCTTAGTGAATATTAGTCACCAGTTCATTTAAAAAAGATAATAAACGGTTGTATATCTTAATTAATTGTCGCACATAAATAACTTATAATAAATTTAAAATGTAATTCAATTGTAGAGAGTCTAAAATCGAATCTAACAAATTATATCTTCCGTTATTTTAACTGAAAACGACAAAAACACTGAAAAAAAGAAGATAGGAAAGTGACTGAGTCTTACCTTTGCGAACACCAAGTTTGTGAAAAATGTGTGCTTCAAGTACTTTGTCTAATCTTGAGCTTTTGATGGACAAACAAAGCACCAAGGACAATGAAATGATGGGGGTGAGGGTGATGGGTTTTATACTACTAATGGGGACAAGATGGTGAGGTCAAAATGGGAATAGGAAAAAATATTGTGATATTTTGTTAGGGTAAATTTGTTCGTGTATTTAATTTTTTTAGAAGGTTATTAAATGTTTGATGTTAAAAGAATCGAATCAAGTTTTGCTGATGTACATGCATTCACCATGTGTCATAGTAAATTATAATTTATGCTTCATTTGGTAATGACCAACCACAGAAAGTTGTTTGATATTGTGTATAATTAATAAAATAATTGTTCAACGTATGTATTTTAAAACTGAAAATGAAAAAGTAGTTGACTATTTTTGAATTTTAAATTTAGCTTTTTCGTTTTTCAATGTTTAATTGTTCAGTTACGTTAAGGCAAATAATCACATCTCGTATAACGTCAAGTTGTAACATATTTATTTAGTTTCGAATTTAAGACTAACATGATAAATATTCGAATTTACAAATCAATAAAATCAACAATTATGCTAATATTTTAAAATAATAGCGGCTCTAGTTGGTGATGCTAGTGAATAATGGACAAAAATTGATGTTCTCGCAACTAGTCAAAATTTGGATGGTACATTTGAAACTATCGTACCTATGTTGCGTTATTGCTAAATTGCTTTCCTATTTGAAGAATATTTTATCTTTAGACAATATTATTGTTTGTGTAATGTTAGAATTTTGGAAATATTTTTTTTAGAATTATGATTTGAATAATATAAATGTTTTATGTTTTTTTAACCATGTAAATGTTATATATTAGCTCTTTATTTTGATGTTCATAGTTGATTAGTTGAATAATTAAAAATGATTTGTTGTTTACATGAGAATGAGAGTATGATGCAAATAAATTAGAATTGAAATTTAATGTATCAAAACATGTTAAATTTTAGTTAGTATATTAGATACGGGTGCACAATCAAAACTCATTCTTAACGGTTGAAAATACTATAAGAACTCGTCTTATGATTAAGTTCTCCTCTTCGTCCACATAGATGACACATCCATTTTCATATTTGTACGAATCAAAAGTTACCTCAACAAAGTAAATGAAATCATATGCTTATATGACATTTATTTGAAAAAAATATGGTTATAACAAATATGATTTTTTTTTTTAAATCTTTAAAAATGAATAAATTGGTCGTCCAATATTTGATTTGAGTGATATACAGTGGATCTTTCCATTTGCTAATAAAAATAGAGTTATTGCTTCAAATTTGCAAAGAAATGAATTTGGGAGAACCAAATCAAACATTTTCAAATTTGGGTTGTAGCTATCCAATTTTGAAAAATAATAATTTTGTGGTTTGAATGATTTTTGTCCTGGTTACATGTATTTTTTTAAAAAGAACATTTACCGGTTCGTCAGCAATTTTCTAATCAAACAAAGATTAAGAGCAATTCGAACATTAAAAGAATAGTTTTCTCGCATGTTCAATATGTACATGTAAGATAGTAAAAATATCGTTTGAATTATTATAACATAAATTAAAATACATATTAAATTCGCTCAATACACTTATGGAAAAAGAGGTAAAGACTTTAAAATTAAACAAAACTCGAATGAAGATCAGTCTGAATCTGATAAAGCAGATCAAAAATTCAACAACGAGTGTGCGGATCCGTTCAAGAACTCAAATACATATTAAAT
>JAYMTH010000999.1:0-16741 GCA_036897465.1 Pelargonium australe | reverse complement strand
AAATAACAAAAGGTATGAAACTGAAAAGAGAGTCTACCATAAGGTAGGAAACTGTAATTACCCCAACATATTTCAATCTTAACATTAGGGCTTAAGATTTAGGTGAAGTTGTGAATCAAATTTTCACGAGAGCTGTTATGGGAGATGCATGAGTCACCAACCTCCTGTAGAGAAAGCTTTTGTCGGATCTCATGTACAAATCCAACGTTTGGAAGAAGGTGTTGTTTGCTACAACAACCAAACAACTTTTGACGTAAAGTCTATGAACATCCTACCCTCCATACTCCAGTAATCAAGTAGACCTCCCAAATAATCACTAATTCGGGTAAACTCGATCACTAATCAAGAGTAGTGTTGGTACAAGAATATGACTAAATCAAGTGGGTCGTATGTGTTGCAGACTGTGCATTATATTCTCAGATTCTCAGCTGTTATACCCTTCAGAAAAGTTGAGATGTAGTATCATTTTGTCCTCAATGAACAATGAAATGACCCAAAACAAAAGGTAAGAGCATAGCTCTTTATGTCTCCAATAATGATTTATATTCTTTTCATTTGATTTTATCTTTCCAATGAATAATTTGATACAGCTTTTGTTGAGCACTCAAAATTTCTTTAATGGGCAATGAGCTACCATGCATGATGGGCTCCAAGTAGTCTTGATCTTTGAATTAAGTGGACATGGATATTCCAAATCTATAAGAAAATGAAGTTAATTATCAAGAACCCATGTGCTAGTTGATGATGAAAATGCCAAAAAGATTAGGTCTCCTAGGCTCAATCACCATTTCCCATTTGTTTAACATATGGCTTTGCAGCACTAGGGACAACTCACTGCTGGTAATACATCCACATGCCTATGAAGATTTATATTCTCTTGACACTTCTCTCCACACACCAAAAACAAGAGCTTTTTGATGTTTTTTCTGCATGAAACCACAAGATCATCACAAGATTAAGATGGAGAAAAGAGAGGAACCCATGTGAATTTGGTTAATTTGTTTCAAGGAACACTTGAAGCTGTTTGGAAATAAAGAAAATTGTATCAGCAGAGGCTAAAGACATAAAGGGATGTTTCTATTCCAACAGCATCATATTGTGTTTCTAATATTATACTATTTATCTCCTTACCTTTCAACATTGCTATCTTCAATGGCACTTTAGATTATGTTTTGTTTCAAAGTGGGTGCTTAGAATATTTGGGAATCCTCCCTGGCTCTCAACTTACTTTTGACTTTAAAAACATTTGTATTTTAAGCATTCCACCATTGCCATCATTGGAACACACATTATTCTGATAAATGGGACAACCTATTTTAGTTGGGAGGCTGCTGATAATGTCCAATATACCCTTTCATATCAGAGACAATATCAAAATGCCACTTCAAAACATAAACCAGTCTAATAATATCAGTTAACTGATAAAAGGTCCATGTTCTTGGCTTTTATCAGTTACCAGTTCATTCATAACATGAAAACATCAGCAAAACATGTATGGGAGGATAGATCAGTAGCTAAGTAATAAATATCCAAAAGGTTCCAAATTGGAACCCGGTGAAGAGGAATCCGGTAACCTATAGGTAACATTGAGAAGAAACTACAAACAAAAACAAGAAACAACAACAAAGAAACAATACAACAAAACAAAGTGAAAAACTTCCAACAATCGAGTATTTCTTCTCTAATAAAATGAACAAACCGGATTCTTGTTCGCCGGAAAACCCATTCTAAACCCCCCCTTTCTATTGAGTCGAGGAAATGTTACTGCTAAGTTCAACCTGACTCCTCTTGGCCTTCCGACGGACATCTAATCAGTTCCAATATGTTAACCACCTCTCCCATATCTGGTCGGTTTGATGGCACTTGTGATGTGCAGATCAAGCCTAATTTCATAACTGGAATTGCCTCCTCTGCTGGGAAACTACCCTGCAACCTCACGTCGACACATTCTTCCACCCTGCCCTCTTCGAGTGCTCCTCTGACCATGTCACAGAGTACCACCACGTCATCTTCCATGTATTCAACTGGTCTCTTTCCAGTTACAACCTCCAGAACCAGAACACCAAATCCATAGACATCACACTTCTCTGTTATTTTCACTGTCCGGCAGGCAAATTCAGGTGCCATGTAGCCGAGTGCACTTTGTATCTTGCTGCTTAACACATATCGGTCTAGCATAGGTAACAGCCTCGCTAAGCCAAAATCGCCAACCTTAGGTTCACCTGCACCGTCAATTAGGACATTGCTTGACTTTATGTTGTAATGGATTATGTTCGATTGGTGCAAGTGAGCCAAGCTTTTTGCTGTCCCAAGAATTATATTGAACCTCTCGTTCCACGATAGGAAGTTACCACCTAATCCTTCATGGAGATGCTTATACAAACTCCCTCCAGAAACAAATTCGTATATGAGGAGCTGCAGAGATGGAGTCCAGTAGTAACCTTCAAGAGCTACTAAATTGTCATGCCTGATTCTTCCTAGTTTCTTAACTTCCCTTTCAAAATCATCCTGAGACTTGACAAGACTTGAGACAGTGAGTTTCTTAATTGCGACCGGACGCCCATCTCGAAGAACTGTCCGATACACTGCTCCAAATCCACCACGCCCAAGTTCACAGTCCTTGTTGAGAAGAGCATGTGCACCAGTGCTGAAGTCGGGGTCACCGGAAAACATGACAAGCTTGCCAGAGTTGGCATCTGTTGTGGGAGAATGGCTGAAGTCGTCCCCAGCAGATAATGTGAGCGCTGCTGCAGATCGAGAAGTGGAAGACCGAACACGGAGATTAAGAACAGTGATGGCAATTACACCAACAACAATGACAGCTGCCGCACCAATGGCAATGAGAGCAGAAATGCTGAGGATGATTCGTTTGTGTTCAAGATTTTGTGGTAGTGCACCAGCAATGGAGTCTGATGTTGAGTTGGGATTGAGGACAATAGGTTTGGGAAGAACTGTAGGGCAAGATTTGTTGACTGCTGCACCGCAAAGAGCTGGGTTGCCAGAGACAGAGAAAGGGGAGATGGTGTTGAAAAAGCCACCAGCAGGTAGTTCACCTTGGAGGTTGTTGTGGGAGATATTAAAGGATATGAGGTGAGGAAGATTCGCCAACTGCCTGGGAAGGGCTCCACTAAGGCTGTTTGAAGACAAATCTACATTTTGCAAGCCGGAAAGCTTTCCTATTGCGGGAGGTATTGGGCCAGTTAGCTTGTTTTCAGAAAGATCCCTGTACAGTTCCAACACAATCAAGGAGCATAACAAAAAATAAGAAACTTGTTAGAGTGATAAAAACTAGAACTTGTCCCAACAATAGCAAAAGAGGCAGACAAATACTGAAGGATAAATAATTGAAACTTCATATTTTTGTCGAGCATTAATAGCAGAAAACAAGACATTCATATATTCCATAAGAAAGCACAATAAAGTGACTTAATTTCTAGTACAATCTTGTACAAGTTAAGCCTTTTTCTTCTGCTTACGATAGTATGAAGGCAAATGCACCATTATATCATCATGCTTTTACTTACAGTGCAGTATTTACAGTTGCAACATAATTAAAATATGTGTATAACAGCTAACATAGCCATAAAATAGGAAAAATGGAAATAGCAAGCAGTTGCTTTGATGATAAAAATTGTGATGCAGAGTTAATGTTTTGAACAGCACGTAAGTTAAAATGTAAACAGAAAGGCTAAATGGAAAGTGAGATTATACTTACAATGTTGTTAGGGAAGAACAATTCTCAATGGAAGTTGGAATTTTCCCTTCAAGCAAGTTCTTCTCTAGTCTCAGTTCCTTCAGAGATGAGGCTCCTCCGATTTCAACAGGAATGCTTCCATTTAGCATATTCTCACCCAAATCAAGAACATCCAAGTCCTTCAGATTTCCAATACTTGTCGGGATAGCACCTACAAGACAATTGTGAGACATATTCAAGAGCTGTAAGCTACTTAAAACGTAATGTTGAGATGATATCTCACCTGTAAATGCATTATGAGATAAATCCAAGACTTGAAGATTTTGAAGTGAGCTCCCCTCCGATGAAGAAACAACACCGTTGAGCTTTCTAATAGGTTTTTTGTCTAAAAGCATGGCCTCCTGAGGACCAGACGGAAAAATCCAAGCAGGAAGGTTGCCTGTCAATGAGTTCCGACTAAAATCCAGGATCAGAAGACCGGCACAATTCACCGCAGACTCTGGCAAGCTCCCGGAGAAGTTATTAGCTGAAAAATTCAATACTTTCAGTGACTGAAGGTTCCCAATGGAAGCAGGAACCTGACCAGAGAATGCATTAGCCGAAACATCCAAAGACTCTACATTCTTCATCTCTCCAATCCACTCCGGAAGCTCACCGGCAAATGAATTCTTGTGAATATTGAGATAGCTACACAGGCTGAGCTGCCGCATTGTTTCTGGTAAATACCCAGAAAGTGAATTTTCGCTGAGATCAATTGACCTCAAAAGCAAGCAACTTCCAATGCCATCTGGAATTTGCCCAGAAAATTTATTCTTCTGCAAACTAATAGTTCTCAGATTCTTCATCCCTTCAATCCCCTTTGAAATTTCACCCTCCAAAGAATTATCCGACAAATCAAGCAATCTAAGCCCATTCAAAGACCAAATCCCAGAAGGAACCGAACCCGAGAATTGATTGGAAGACAAGTTAACAGCTGCAAGTGAAGCACATGAGCTCAAGCTATCCGGAATCTTCCCTGAAAACTTGTTCTTCGCCAGGGAAATCGCTCTCAGAGACTCACATTGTCGAAAGAAGTCGTCCGGTAAGACTCCGGAGAGGCCATTGTCGCTCAAATCGACGACTCGCAAGTTCTCGAGCCGCGCAAAATTAGGGCTTAAGCTTCCCGTGAGATTGTTCCTGGCAAGCGAGAGCTTTCTGAGAAACTCCAGCTGGAACAGGCCTCGGCCAATCCTGCCGGAAAGAGAGAAGCCGTCGAGGTTGAGCTCGGAGACCCTGTTGGATCTAGGGTTGCAGCTGACCCCAACCCAGTTTTTGCAGGGACTGTCGTCGTCTTCATTCCAAGAAGCCAACTTGCCCTCGGGGTCTTTAATCTCGGCTTTGAACACAATCAGCCCCAACACGTCGTCGTTGAAGGACGGGTTCAGAGATCTCGCCAGCACCGGCGCCAGAATCAACACCGACAACAAACAGAGCAGCGTTTTCATGTTCTGCACAGCTCGCATTGTCGACTGGTTCTCTCCAGAAACTCACAGACCCATAAGAAACCAAACCCAGAAAAACCCAAATGAAGAGACACCACCCAGAAAACCACCGGCTCCGAGCTACCCCAGCCGTCCACAGGAATCCAAAGACGAAAAAACAGTTTAATTTTTTCTTTCTTTAACGGCTAGAATTTGGAGCTTCGAGAAAACGAAAAGAAGAAACAGCGAGACACCGAGCAACAGTTGCAGAAGCAAACCCAAAACTAGAAGAGCTGGAAAGCTGAAGATTCCTTCAGAAGGTAAAGTGAAAGACAAGAACCCCAACACACGTAAAACGACGATTTTTCGAGCTTCAGAGCTCAAAGAATCAAATAGAAGAAACAGAAGAGACCCCGAAACTTCTCGATCTGAGAACCGCGAAATGAGCCGGAGACTAGCAAGACACTAAGAAATCTCGCCGGAAAACCCAAGAGGCTCAAACAAAACGAAGCCAATTTCGAAAAGCAAACACTAACCTCCGTTGCCGGAGAAGACAGATGGCTTCGCCGGTAAATGTAACCGGAAAATAACCCGGCAAAGAAGAAGAAGAACAAAATGACCCAAATGCTACGTTGTGTTGTGTGTGTCTTGACTGTGAAAGTGGAGAGAGTGAGAAATGGAAATAATCCAAATTTCTTTTTATTTGCCGAAAAATAAAAGAAATGGAATGGACCACCAGGCTGTAGGGTTGGTAGCTGGGGGCCATTAATGCTATTAGATCGATTGCCAGGTGGCACGATCTATGCGGCCAAAGTTAGTCCGAGGTGGCAAACACGTAGTCATTGTCAGTGAGCTCTTTTGACGTGGACGGCACAAGTGGCAAGTTTGCGCATTTAACGTTAAGCAACGAGTTTTGTGTTTGCCCCTGTCTCTTCTCGATAATTACCAAAATGGCACTCACCTGATTAACGTTCTACACGAACCAGCTCACCTCTCACGTTGTTGACATGTTTCGTGAACTGTAACGGATTTATACCCATAATTTTGCATGAACCTAAAATTTATTAATAATTTATTTAAATTCCAATTATATTAACGATATGTAATTTTAAATTTTGCATTCATCAACATAATTAATATAATTAATTCGTGTTTGAATTATTTATAAATTGCAATCAATGTATTGTATTCTATTAAAAATTATGAGAATCCAAAGGAGAAAAGAAGTTTAAAATTTTAAACTAATTAGTACGCATTTGGAAAAAAATCTCGCATTTATTGTGTGACGCTAACATAAGGTATAAATGATCGTGTGTTATAATCAAGTTAATGTCATAATTCTATATGGCACCAACTCGAACCAATTGATGTTGAAGCTTTTGGTCCCAAATTCTCTGAAACATATCCACAAATTCTTCACCTTCCTCATTTCTCTTGAGTTTCACCAAAATAATTAGCATGCTTATTTAAGCTGCAGTCATGTTAGGATAAGTTATTAATTTTCTCATCCACTATTTTCATAAATTTGTTCACAAAAAAGTAATGTCAACCACACAAGCTTTTTATTTTTAAGGAAATATTACTTTTGTCTATGATCATTAGCAAATTAAGTAAATTTCAACAAAAACATAGATCACTTACAATCAAACACCCGGAAATATTGGATTGTTGTGATTACGGATTGAATATCTAATTGTCCAGATGGATGAGAGCGATTTGATTTGTAAACTTCAAATCTTCATGAAAATAATTAATCAAATATTATATAGTTGATTAAAACTTTAATTGCAATAATGAAATAATAAGACCAATAGTTAAAAATAAAAAATAAAAAACATCCAAACTACATAGACAAAACAAAATTTATAGTATTTATATGAATTTTGAAAATTTATGCTTTAAATTAAATTGAAATTTAATACTAATAATTTACCAACATTTCATGTCAACCAACTGAAATTTTATTTTAATGAAAACCCAACACTCAAATAATAAAAAAATAGTGTAAAAACTAAAAAATGGTTTGAAATTATGTTCCTAGGCACTTGTCTTGTTCATATCATGTGATTGGCAGCCCCACCATAACCAACACTGGATTAGACTTGCAAATTGGAAGCAACCAACACCCAACAAGACAACAAAACAAAAAACCTCCATTTCATGTAGATTTGAAGAAAAAACAAATGTTTACAAAACTAAGCAAACTACACATTATATCATGCATGATTCATGATCAATAAGATTTGCAAACTAAACAACAAGTGAAGGGCAATATTGGGAACATAATAATTATGAGAAGAGAATGAAGCAAAAGTGAAGTGAGCAATAAAGGCATGTAGGTGGCAATGGTGGGTAGTGCAATAAAGAAAGGTCTGAGGAGGTGCTTCAACAATGGTGGTGCTGTTGCAGAAGTTGCAGACTCAACTCAACTTTTGCTTTTAAGCTTCTTTTGTTTTGTTGGTAAAAGTAAAAAAAATCACATAATAAAAAAGGGTCCACTTTCTTTTCCTTTTATCTAGGGTTTCTTAAATGCTATGCAGTGTATTAAATTTCCCTCCATTCCATTTATTGAATACTTCTGTTTCTGTGTGTGTTTTGTTGAAGGAGCAAAATTCTCTTATGTGCTCTATAATGGGTGAAAAATTTATTACAGTTTGTAGCTAGCTAGCTAGCTGGCTTGTTAGGGTTAGGGTTTGTCCATTTGTCATTTGTGAATACAAGATATATATAATCAAAATTTATTTAAATGGAAATAAGGTAAGAAAAAAGTGTCAGAATTTATTGTTGTAGTTGTAGATAGAGAGCATTAATGATACTTTACTATTAGGTTCATTACAATTATGAATTCAGATTTATTGGATGGTACATTATGATCTAAAAGCTGCAAAATTGGAGTGTTGGTAAATTTCTTTTTCCCTCTCTTTTCAAGAACTTGCTTACAATTCTTGAAAGTTGAATTTAGGGCATGCATGAAGATTCAAAATGTTATCAAAATTTACTCTTTAATACACTTACACACAAATTCTTACTTTTGACGACAACATCGCTCAAAATAAAGTGTTGCCAATATTTGTACACAATAATTTTTACTTAACAACCGTGACCACTAGGCTGACATGAAAAAAGTTCAAAAATGATGAAATGTTGGACTTTTATGCTTTCAACAACGACTTTTCTGTAACGCAGAGTTGTGCTTCCGTGATAAACCATTTTCTGTTGTGCGATTAGAGAATTTTCGAGACAACACTTTTAGTTTGGTGACAACATGTACTCATTTTCTCACATTCTCTTACATTTCAAGTTGTTAAATCTAGGAGAAATGATAGAGATTATATATGGTAATTAAATGCCAGCAAAATTGTTGTTAATTGGTAAAATGGCAAACACTCTAGGACAAAAAAAGAAAAAGGTAGTAGCAGCTAGCAACTGTTTCTGAGGTTTGGACCATTTTCTCAAACAACAAAATGGTTTATGCATTGCGAAACTCGAAGTGATTTCACTGTACTTTATTTCAAGTTCGACCAATATTTGTAATGTTAATTATATGTATAAAAAAATAAGCATATAGAGAGAGAAAAACGACAGGTTGGTGGGTCAATTTAGGTCTGTGAAGATTCTTTTTCTCTCCATGGGTTGAATAAAATCCAGACAGTAAAACGACACTTCAACTCCATGCCCTTCTTTTTCTTCCACCACTCAAATTTTTTGTTGGGCAGACCTAATTTTACACTATTTAGCTCTGCTTTCTGCGCTGCAATATTGGTCAACTCTTAACCAATATATATCCTTTCAAAAAAGGTTATTCATATATAGACTATAGTTACCACGATAACCCATCCATAGTTATGACAAGTTTCATGATAATTGCTCTTCTTTTATGTTTTTATTGTAGCTAAGTATTTAATGAACACGTTACGAGTTGTTGTCGTTTTTCACGTGTTAGGGTGATTGTTTTGAAAATATTGAAGAATGATCTAAAGGGGATATGGTCATTATGGTGAACGTCTACAAATACATTTTGAGGGCGATGAATTCTCCTTAAGGTGACCGTTTGTGAAGGAGTGACAACGAGTTCGTGGTCATTGTTTCTGAATGATGGGCAAGAAGCTCTTCTTATGGTGGTCATTCACAAAAGGAGAGGCAACAAGCTCTCATTATGGCCTTGAGCCTTCGTAAGTGCCTTTTTCTTTGGTACGGAGGATGCTCGATCGGGCGAAGAGCGCGATGGACAAATGACACACGAGAAGCGCGCATGCTGGATTATGTAAACGTACCATTGCCCCAACATAGAGGAATGAGGTTGTAGCAATGGAGCGAGGATGAGCCTTGGTGACCCTATGGGAGGATGAGCTCCTTTTGTGACACATTTGATATACACGAAAGAGCCTGACGTGACACCCAAATATTATGTGTCATGTCATTCTGTATTGTTTTTTTTTTTTTCGCGTAGCATCATTTGCTTCCAATTTCAAGTGATATTGATTTATGAGTGTCGCAATAGAATAAAAGTTATTAAATGGGTGCCAATGAGTAATGTCAATGTTAACTATACTCCCATTAGTTCCATGGACTCTTTCAGTGTACATTGGGCTGATGGGCCATAGCACATCCATATTCTGCAGTCCCCACAAGCTGGGTCAACCCAAATACCATTCCTATGAAATCTAACTTTGGGCTTTGGCATCCATATTTTGGGCCTCTTGTTCATGTGATATCAATTAATGCTTGTTGAATCCTTCAAAAAATATTAATGCTTGTTGAAAATAAATGGGTAGGTAAAATGTGTGGTGGTTGCACACACACAAACATGTGAGTAGCTACACTCACTCATTAGCCTCACACCACATTTCACATTCCTCCTAATACCAAACTTAATTTTCATTATTACCCTCAATTTTTTTTGCTCACAATCTTGTTATGATGTCATGGAGGTCATATTTTGAGTAACAAGGGAGGGGCTGATATTGTAATTTTTTATGAAAAAACTCCAAGCACAAGTCAATAAAAAGAAAATGAGATGAAACACAAGCTCCCATCTTCCACTACCTACCACCTTATCTACCACATAAACCCAACAAACTGACTTATATATCACTTGCACCCTCAAAACCCATTTGTATCTATTTGCACTTCATTTTCCATTTTCACTCCTCTTTGTTAATTTCTTCTCTTCAAAAACAATATCATCAGTAAGTGCTTTTGTGTCCATTGTTGCAAGTTGCAACCACATGATTTATGCTTCTTCCTTTTAATGTTAACTTATTGATTTTGTGTTTTTTACCACATGCAGTGGGTACTGCATCAGCTGATCAAGTGAAAATGGTTGATGAAATTCCATTTCCTCCACAGATCACAACCACCAAGCCACTGTCACTACTGGGTCATGGTAAAAAACCAATCTTGATAATCTGGTTGAACTGGGTAATTTTTTTTTTTTTACTTCTTCATAATATAAATATGGGTTTTGTGATTAATAACAGGAATCACAGACATAGAGATACATTTTCTGCAAATTAAGTTCACAGCAATTGGTGTGTACTTGGAGCCTGAGATTGTGTCACATCTGAAGCAATGGAAGGGAAAAGCTGGATCTGAACTTGCTGAAGATGATGACTTCTTTGATGCTCTTGCTTCTGGTAATTAACTCTATAATTAAATAGCTTAATTTGTCATTTAGAAATTGACTAATCACATGTTTATTGACTAATAAACTTGCAGCTCCAGTGGAGAAGTTTATAAGAGTTGTGACCATAAAGGAAATAAAAGGTTCACAATATGGAGTGCAGCTAGAGAGTGCTGTGAGGGACAGATTGGCAGCTGATGACAAATATGAGGAGGAAGAAGAGGAGGCTCTGGAGAAAATTGTAGAATTTTTCCAATCCAAGTATTTCAAGAAAGATTCTGTCATCACTTACCATTTTCCTGCAAATTCAAGCACTGTTGAGGTAATAAACACTACAAAAGAAAAGTTGCAAACTGTGACGGAAATTTGTGACACAGTTCCGTCACGAATTACATTTTGTGATTGAAATCCGTAGATTTGTGAGATCACGAGTATTTAATTAGATTGCTGATTGGGGTTTTGGTTGTTGGACAGATTGGGTTTACAGGTGAAGGAAAAGAAGAGACAAAGATGAAGGTTGAGAATGGGAATGTAGCTGAGATGATCAAGAAATGGTACTTGGGAGGGAGTAGGGGAGTTTCTCCTACAACCATCTCTTGTTTGGCCAACACAATTGCTTCTGAGTTGTCCAAATGAGCAATTCATGTGTAATTGTGGCCTGTGGGGATGTTTTTTTTTTGCAATTTCAATGGTGTTTTGTGATGGAATTGAAGCTGAAATAAAAATTTAATGACTTTTTCTATTGTTTTCATGCCTCTTTTAATCTTTGTTTTGTTGTTAGTTTGTCCATTCAAGAAAATGTTTGAACTGGCTCAAGCCAGAGTGTGATCAATATGTAAAATGTGGTGAAACATATACCATGAAATACTTCATGTCTATTTGTTTTTTTGTTATTAAAAAATTCAAACCTCATTTCGGTCCGATCTTCGGCCCATTCATTTTATGTTCGTTGGGTCTGGTCCGATCTAAATGCAGTCTGAACTAATTTCAAATGTTACATTTTAAAATTTTGATAATTTTGAATTTATTTTGTTAGTTATTGTATATTTTAGTTGAATTTTAGTACAATATATATCAATTGTATTTATTTTTAGTTGAATTTGTTTAGTTTTAGGCCATGTATGATGTATTTCCTAACCAATGCCCATGGCCCATGGGCCTTCTTTTGTCTGAATCCAGCTTACGGCCCATCCAATTTCATTTCAATTTTAAGTTCAACATACTTGAAGTCTCGTAAGTCGTAATCATATTGAAACCTCCAAATCTCTCCATTAATCCCGATTGAAAGGTCATCTCATCTCGACTAAATAAAAACTAAGCTGTTTGTCTATAGTTACTTCTGAAGTTTAAAGTTTTTCACTCTCACATTCTACGTATCGTTCCCCTTAATTTAAACTTTTGCATTCGGTTCTTACTCTTACTCTCTCCATGCAACACATGAATTTGCAATAATTCAGATGTTTTTATTCTAATACATGAATTTGCAATAATTCGGACGTCTGTATTTAAATTGCAGTTGGAAGATGACAAAAATGATTTGTGTATACATATGGAAAAGTGAGTAAAAGACAAAAGAAATATCCATAAAAATTAAAGAGGCACAAGAACATGCAGAGGCAGATGCACATGGACATGGTAGCTTAGCTTGACGATGATGATGCATGCATGCATGCATGCATGGATCAATATGTGGATATGAGTGAGTGACAGAGACAGACAGGTCCACATAATATATATATAGTTTTGTTTGGCTTGATTATTATTAGGTAGGTCCTAATTGAGGTTATTAGTAAGTTTAGTGACATTAATTATTTCAATTTTCAAGACATGCATGGTTATGGATCAACCCTACTTTCTTTTTAATCATCTATCTCTATTTCTATACTTGAATTTACTCTGACAGTACTCAATTACCTTTTTTTTAAGTTATCATTATCAGTTATGTATAACGAAAAACAAATGACATTTAAGTAATCACGATTGCTACAAAGGAATGTATGACGTGATACTGAGTACTGGATTTCGAAGAGGCGCAAACTACAAAGAGATGTATGACATTAACTACCATACACAAGCGTGAGATAAGTGTATTTTTGTCTATTGAGCAACTCTATAGACCATACCAATCGACTATTATAAGAGAAATGTTAGGAGAAGACACCTAATTTCTAAGAAACGTCAGCTCCTAGGCACCCCACAATCCCACATTGCACATAAGAATAAAAGAGACATGACTTTCTTGAGTTATAATTATTAAAGACTCATTTAGAAAACACATAAACGAATCGTGTAACGAACGAGACAAGTAACTTTCATTCAAGCAAACACAACTTCATGTTATAAAATGAGGTGCCAACAAAGGGAAATGTACGTTCACTTCCTTGAATTCAATGCTAACAAAATTAATGGAATGTAAAGCACAAATTATTTTATTACAATCATTTTAATTAAATTTTAGAAGAACATTGTTCAAAAATAAAAAGATATCAGAAGCGTGGCCTCTTAGCTCTATGTAGCATTTTAGGGTTAATGTTGTTGTATCAAAGGCTTCAAAGGCAGGAGGCGACGAAGGGTACGTTGCGGGGACAATACGGTAACAACGTCTAGTGTACGGTGAGTGACGGAGGCTTCTGAATGAACGGGTGCGGCTGTTCGGTGGAGGGAGCAAACATTTGGACAAAGAAAATACACAGGTTGTTGTGGGAGACGACGGTCAGTGACGGGGTTTAGAGCGACGGGAGCAGCGGATTGGAGATGGCGAATGAAGAGGATGTCAGTGGAGCGATAACTATGAACGAGAAGAGGCGCAAGATAGTTGAGAATGGAGGACATAATAAAACTCATAAGAACAAGGTGGACCAGTCGGAGACGGTCCGCTCCGGAAAATGAAGCTTACGTTGAGAGACTGCGGTGGAGAGGGCGCTCCACTGCCAGTCGAGAAGCTGGATGCCCTAGGTGTCACAAGGTCTTCAACTGGTCGCCATTATAGTTAGTTAATTTGTGGGGTTGGTTTGTGCCTGTAATAGCCGTGTCGGTTCTCACATTAGGATTCAGGATGTCAGGGTCTGATTTTTTATTGCATGAGTTGTTTATGTGGGTTGCAGTTTGACTGTAGGGTTTATTGAGATTTCATTCTCCAGTTTGTATGATCAGCGATGTAGTGGTTTGGAGATTATTTACAGGTTTCTACATCTATGTCTGGTCCAGTAGGGTTTCCCAAGGTATGTTGGTTGTAACTCTGATTTGATTATGATATAATAATATCCGTATTATTATTCTTAAAAAAAAATAATAATAATTGGAAGAACAAAAGTTGAGTGAAACGACATCGTAGAGCTCCTTTCTCCAAGCCTCTCCTCCTCAACGTAACGACCAGGGGCAGAGAAGAGAAACACAACACAAGACGACGTAGCAAAGAAGAGAGAGAAGAAGGAGAAGAAGAAATGGAAGCGCAAGATCCTCCGAACCCGAATCCCGATCCAAACCCGACCTCCCACAACCAGAGGCCACTGGCGGCGGCGCCGTTTCCCAATCCGAATTCGCAGCCGCAATTTCG
The DNA here is from genome assembly GCA_036897465.1 of Pelargonium australe. Taxonomy (NCBI): domain Eukaryota; kingdom Viridiplantae; phylum Streptophyta; class Magnoliopsida; order Geraniales; family Geraniaceae; genus Pelargonium; species Pelargonium australe. Next base: position 2,408 of record JAYMTH010000999.1, on the reverse strand, counting down.
GGGTCCCTACCACCGCCGGGCCCACTCCGAGGTCAACTTCCGAATCCCGGACGACCTCGATCTGGTTTCCGATCCATTCGAGGGGCCTTCCGGGAGCTTCGAGGAGTTCGGATCGGAGGACGATCTCTTCTGCACCTACATGGACATTGAGAAATTCGGATCCAAAGTCGACGACAGATCCTCCGCCCACAAGAACGACAATGCCGGTGGCAGCGGAGACCAGGCTCAGCTGGAGGGTGGTGATGGAGGAGAGAGAAACATCAGGCCCAGGCATAGACATAGCAATTCTATGGATAGTTCTTCGATGTTGGAGAGTATAGAGGCCAAGAAGGCCATGGCTCCTGATAAGCTTGCTGAATTGTGGACCGTCGATCCCAAGCGCGCCAAAAGGTTCGTCCTTTTTCTCACCCTCTGTTTTCCATTTCCTCGTCTTTTCTGAATATTTTGTTGATTATCAAATCCATTAAGCTTTCTGTGGGCTTGGAGTATTAGAAATGAAGAATTGAATTGCAGCTGAATTGCGTAAATTATGATGTTTACAATCCTTTTTTTGCTGCTAGAATTTACTTTGTGATAAATGTAAGATCTTTCAAATTGAGAAACTTGACTGGAAATTAACTTAATTTTTACTAACTTAAATACAATTTTCTGTCACGATTTGGTTCCAGATGCAGTTTAATTGGTTTATTATGAGGAGTTAAATTGGATAGAGGAATATAATGAAGATGGTAATGAGTTCTTTGTTATCTATTGTAATTATGGTGTCCAATTGTCCATCTCACTATTCGCTAACAATATGGTGTCCTTCCCAACTGTTAAGCTAACAGTATTGTTTCCTCCAGCATACACCATTACTAGGATGGGAAGATTTTCACGCAGATCCTGTACAATTGTACATTAGCTCTTCACTTTGATCTTAGATCATCCATAAGAGCGGATAATTTGATTGCATACTTCATAGCTTTCAAACTGGTTGGGGGCTTTTAATATCACAATACTAGTAACAATTGATAGTCATTTGGGAGAGTTGGCATATTTAGGAATGCCTTATATGGTGGGTTCAGTGCAGGTATGTTTCCAGCATAAGGTATTTAAGAAAACATAACTAATGTTTGAATCTGACTCTCATGTGAACCACGAGGATTAAGGTGGTTGGCACATGTACTTATGAAATTATTCACATATTTACGTGTCAAAAGCTTCTGTTCCTTTTGCACTCTGAATATGGCATGTCCAGAATTGCTAATAGTATTTTTTCCAACTTCATAAATGACTGCATTGATAGAATTTATTACGATATAGTATTATGCGACTGCCCGACAGCACAATTAGGTCTTTTTAAGGAAAAAAGTCTGTTCTTTTTTTCCAGATAAGTTGTGTTTGAGTTCATTAATGTTTGTCAAGGTTTCTATTCATGATCAATTACAGTATTGTCCACTGGATGTTTAATCTCTTTTGTCTGGCCTTCTTTCCAAATACTTCATTGATATACAGTCCCACATTGATGGGAGATGGAAAAATTAAGCTACATATAAAGGTGAAAGTGAAACTCAAATGATAAGTTTAACCTTTTAGTGTGGGAGCTCAAGCCATTCTATGTAGCCCGATATATAATATTGGTTGGTAGTTTAGCCTATTGCAATAAATGTTAACGAAGGGATATTTATATTCTAAGGTCAAGTCCCTGCTATTTACTTTTGTGCTTCCAGAAAAGCCTTTTAAAATACATTATCTGTGCAGGATTCTGGCAAATCGGCAGTCTGCGGCTCGGTCTAAAGAGAGGAAAGCTCGTTATATATCAGAACTTGAAAGAAAAGTTCAGACTCTTCAAACAGAAGCAACTACCCTTTCTGCACAGCTCACTCTATTCCAGGTTCTTATTGGAACACTCGTGATAACTTCAGGATATTCCTATTATTGCTCTGCAGAAATGCACTTGCTCTTGTTTGCATAACATTGATAGCAATTTTTTAGTCACTTCATATATTCTTACTACTGTGCAGACAACATCCACTTCACATATCTTGTAAAAAAAATTGAAATAGAAGGGAAGTGGAAAACACAAAAAGACAGATGAAGCATGGTGTTCTAGTGGTGACCTATGTCAAGTGGCTTCTATTAGGACATGCACTTCTTATGTTTAAACAACTATATATTTTGATTTGACATGCGACTTTTGTTATAAGTTGTTTCTACATCTTTTAATCTCTACTACCTAGAGGTTTTGGGCCTGACCTACTTCTCGTGACTTTTTCAGAGGGATACAACTGGTCTAAGTTCTGAAAACACAGAGCTGAAGCTTCGCTTGCAATCTATGGAACAACAAGCTCAGTTACGTGATGGTAAGTCGTCGTGAACACTTGGGGTTTTGATTTTAGAGCCATAGTCTCTCTCTTATGCATCTTTTG